>QXCR01000140.1:0-74667 GCA_004380135.1 Stemphylium vesicarium | reverse complement strand
GCACGCGGTCGCTTGCGGTGCTGCGTTGCAGTTGACGTTGCGGGTGGCTGTGCGTTCCAGCAGAACTCCATGCTTAGCAAGTGAACCCTAAGATAACCCTAAGATAACCCTAAGTACTCTCTATAGTAGGCCCGATTCGACTATATAGCCCTAACGCTATACCTATTTTAGCGATGATTGGGGGGGTCGAAAATATGATGTTCGCCCCCTATAGCTGGCCCGATTGGGTCGCGTAACCCTAACGCTATACCCGTTTGGACGATGATCGGGCCCAAGCATGCGCGTCCTATTGGTTAGGTCTCTAAAGCACTAGTATTAGAGTATAGGATACCTAAAGAGTTTATTACTAATCGTAATAAACTATTCACGTCCAAGTATTAGGACACATTCCTGGCAAAATTAGGTATAAAAAAGAAGCTATTAACTAGCTTTTACTCTAAAATAGATAGCTAGATAGAAAAAACAAACTAGACACTAGAATAGTATCTAAGGATATACGCTAATAAGCTATAAGATAACTAGATTAAACTCTTACTAATAGCATAATTAGCCTATAATAGCACGAGATCGGCAACTACGAAGTACTCACCACACTACGCTAATTATAGATATAAGCTAGTTACTTATTAAGATCTAAAGGATATAGAAAGTATTATAGTAGGCGTAGATAATAAAGTCTATCTTATGCGAGAACTCTATAAAGAACTAAGTAAGAATATAGCTTAGAAGAACCTTATAATATTCTAAAGTGCAAATAAGTAAAGAATTAAGAGACTAACTTTTAAGAAGGGGGATAAAGTTCTCTTATTAAGATAGAATTTAAAAGTTAAGAGACTATATAAAAAATTAGATAACCTCTAAATAGAACTATTTAAAGTTCTAGAGGCGATAAGCCTAGTAAACTATAGACTCTAGTTACTACTAGGTATACGTATTTACCCTATCTTCTATAAGAAACTACTAGAACTAGCACTCTTAAACGCTAAGCTAGTAATAGATATAGAGCTTAAAGATAATAAATATAAAGTTAAAGAAGTTAAAGACTTATAAAAGTTTAGAGGTTAGTAAAAGTACTTAATTAAGTAGAAAGAATAGCCTAAAAGCTATAATACTTAGAAATTTAAAGGAAATCTAATAAACTATAAGTTACTAGTATAGAAGTACTACTAGAAGTTCTTAAAGAAACTAGGACTATTTTTATAAAAAAGAAAGAGTAATTAAAAGAAAGATTAAAAATATTAGCCTATAACTAGCCTAGATTAGTTAGTAGTTTAAGTAGTATTAATTTATTAAGGAAGCCTATACTTAGAGTAGAACTCTTATTAGCCTCCTCTTTAGCGTGTTCTTAGAGATTTAGGATCATAAGGTTATAATTAGTATAAGAATGCTTTCGTGCCTCCACCTCTAAGAGCTCCCAACGAAGGCGAGCTATGGCTTCCTCAGCACGAGCAAGCTCCAGCTTCTTCTCACGCTTATCCCACTGAACCTTCTCCCACTCTTCCTTAGAAACAAAGAGACTACATTCCGCCTTTATAGAAATACAACTAGCATAACGACTAGACTTAGTATCTACAAAGTAACGAAGATTCTTCTTCTTATAACGCTTATACTAGAATGTTATTTTAAGACCCTCCTCTTTTATATAATTAGTATAGGAGCGACGTTTAGAAGTTAAAATTTGCGCGCAATTACGACGAGTTAAAGGGATCTTAGGCATAGTTAGGAAGGCTTAGGAATAATAAAACTAGCGTAGGTACGCCGCCGCTATATATGCGACCTACCTCCTTAGTATAGGAAAATAATAACCTAGGGTATTAGGACGATCACCCTAAGAGAGAGGATAATATTATAAATAATAGTAGGTCGAATCCTTTAGTTAAGAGAAGCGATACTAGAGGCTAGTTATCGCACGAGACGAAGGATAATAATTAGCGAGAGGCACGCAGATCACGTGATGTGCCATCCCGCCAAGGCTTGCTATCTAGGATGGCAAAGTACCTTGGGATGGTAGGACATCCTAACCATCCCTAGGCATTAGGATAGACAGGATAGCAACGGACATAGTAATAAGGATATAAGAATAGAAAGGTTTTATTATTTCTCTTATTATAGTTAACTCTTATAGTTTTATCTCTTACTTAGATTATAAGCTAGTTATTCTATTATTTATAAAATTAGATTATTATTACTTTAAATACCTACTATTCTACTTAGTCGCTAGATAAACCGCACGTAGCTATACGCATAGCTCGCCTGCCCTAACCCGGATCAGGTCCAGAGAAGTATAGCATACCCCCCCGTGTAACAGGGCTCTCTTATAGTCGTATTTGCGATTAAACTTCGTTGTGAGCTTAGGGCGGCCTTTAACAAACGTATAAGGCTAGTTTAAGCCAACTTAGCCCATATTGCGCTCTGCGCGCAAAGAATTGGCCATATTAGCCACAGCTGTAAGCCTGGGGGGAAATCCTCAGGTAACTAGCTTAAGTATGTGCTTAATGATTACGTCCTCCTTAATCTTAGTTAGATTCTTTAATTTAGGCTAGTAATCTACTTATAGAGTCTATCTTACGCGTTAGTAGCTTAGTATTAATTAAGTAATATTATAGATAGCTATAGCGCGTTACTAAGAGAGTATTACTGTAACGGGCTGAACGCCCCTTGGTAGAGCTCCTCGATGGAATCTCGGTGGACGCGTCCGATAGACGCTCAGATCACCTCGGACCGATGTTTATCCGACAGGTAGATAAACACCAGCGTAGATAGACTGATAGCTCCTCATCGAATACAACCACTGTATACCTGGCCTTGCCATCGGCTATCTACTCCTTGAGTGCTCCTAGAGCTAGCCCCTTACAATTACGTCTTATTTAAGAGCCTAAACGGTAGTCTATTTCTAATATTTATTAGAAAGTTCTATCTAGCATTATTATTAAGGCATCACGTAGGAAGGTAGAGTTTGGTAGGGGCTTGGCAAAAGTGATCCACGAGCCCAGGTGATCCACGAGCCCGTGAGGTACGTTATAGGCTATTAAGCTATTAAGTTAAGTATTAAGTAAGCTGCCTATCTTAGCTTAATTATGTAATTAAGTTAAGCTGCTCACCATCTTATCAAGCTCCACTCGAGCCAGCTCGCCGGCTTGACTTGACTTGCTTGTTGGAAAGTCTGCGAGGAGGTGAAGAGCAGCAGCAGTAGAGACCCTAAACCGTGACACACACCCTCTCGCGGGACGGGTTTGGTATTGGCGGCCTTGATGGTGCTGAACAATATTCCACTCGTGAACAACCACCGGCTTTCGGTCGTCAGACTATTCATTATGCCGCGCAATTGCGCTATGCTAAACCCCTTTTCATCAATCTCTTCATCCTCCGCAGCCTTCCCCTCCACTTCGGCTCCTGATTTTCGGACCGGCAAACCCATGCCTATAGTTGCGAGCGTGTGAACCGACATCGGGAGCTCTTGGAGGTATACTCCTTATGCGCGCGTGCGAAAGACATCAACATCTACTGCGACGACCGCGCGTACTTGACAATCGTATCGTTGTCCAGGCCCGGCCGCAACGGGTGGAACCGCTTCCGGTGCTTCTCTCGAGTGGCCTCTTGTCGCACAGACACGCCAATGCGCTTCAACATGGACACTTGGCGGAGCCAGGCCATCTCATCCATGGCCACCGAAACCGTTCCTTCTACCGGCTCTGCGTCTTCGTTCTTCCTGGGGCTTGGGGGCAAAGCAGTGGTCTTACTTCTGACGCAGGGGTGCGTCTTCCCAACCAATCCCGCGTTGTCGCTAGTAACCCCGCACGTTGCTGCGCGCCTTCAGCCTCATTCTCTCACCTTCGTACACATCGGCCGTACTTTCGGAAAGTGGGTTTATTGATCGCGAGCCTACGGTTTCAACAAAGTGCTACGACGGTACAGCCTCGAGTGTCGCACTCACGGTCGACCCGGAATCCCAGCCACGGAACCTCATTGAGCCCCCCGCACCGAACAAACAACAAGCAAGACACGTGTTGCAGGCTCAAGCCTTTGGATGCGCGTCACAGTGGTGCACAAGGAGTTATTTGGACGTTATGGCTGGCCGAGTCTGTGCGGCTGAGGTGAGAGGCGGCTGCATGTAAGACTCATCAACCACCTCCGCTAGGGCATGAAGTTCGAGCGAGAGCCCAAGCAGTCCAGACTGCTCGATATAAGATGACTTGCGCGCTTTGCCAGGCTTCCCTGACCTGAACTTCTTCATCCGTTCGTTGAGTGACTTTACCATACATTTACCTAACAATCCTTTCGCGACGATGAAGACCCTCTGGCTCGCGACCGCACTCACGGCCGCAATTGCTGCCAGCGCCCAGAACTCTGCCTTTCTACAATGCATAGAGGCGGCCCTCGGCAACGAAACCGATACATACTCTCTCCCGCAAGACTCACTATTTCTGCAGGGCGGCGTGACATCATACAACCTGGCCTACAACATCGTTCCGGCCGCAATCACGTTTCCGAAGTCGCAACAGCAAGTGTCGGGTGTCGTGAAGTGTGCGCATAGCGCAGGTATCGCAGTACAGGCGCGTAGCGGTGGTCACAGCTATGCGAATTATGGTAGGGCTGAGTCTAAGAAGACAGGTCGTGGTCGTGAAGTTGCTAACAACGGCTTGTAGGGCTCGGAGGGTTCAACGGCTCCTTGGTGGTGGACATGAAGAACATGGCTGCTTTCTCTTACAATGAGAATGATCAGACAGCGACCTTTGGACCGGTATGTCGACTCCCAAGATCGTACTTCTCATGACGCCCCACTGACTTGTACGCCGTTTCTAGGGAAACCTCCTCGGCAATCTCTCGACAAAGCTGCAACCCCTCGGCCGTGTCATGGCATATGGCGAAGTCGGCGTCATCGGTTCGGGTGGCCATTTTACCATTGGCGGTCTCGGAATGCTCAGTCGCCAGCTCGGACTAGGAGCAGATCAGATCGTGTCAGCGCAGTGTGTGCTCGCAAACGGTACCACCGTGACAGTTAGTGCAAGCGAGAACCCGGACTTGTTCTTCGCCATCCGAGGCGCCGGATTCTCTTTCGCCATCGTTACCGAGTTCACCATGAAGACTGCACCCGCGCCTAGGGAGGTCACCCAGTATAAGTTCGACGTCACGGCTAGCGACATAACGTCTTTCGCAAGCACGTTCCAAGCGTGGCAGGCGCTCGCCTCGCGGCCCAATCTCAGCCGCCAATTCTCCAGCACCGTCACCGTCAGTCAGGGTTTGATGATCATCAACGGCATCTTCTATGGGTCGCGATCCGACTTTGACGCCCTGAATCCCCAGTTAATTCTTCCTGCCAATTCTTCATCCGTAAGCGCACAGAGTACCGTCGCCACGACGCCGTTCCAGGGCCTCGGCGATCCTACCCTGACGGCCTCAGGCAGCTTCCCTATCAACTTCTACGCCAAGAGTGTCAAGACGACGAATCAAACACTCATGTCCAACGAAACCATCCACAATGTGTTCTCATACATTAACGCGACCGAGAAAGGATCTCCTATTTGGCTCGTAATTTGGGATCTCGAAGGCGGTGCCATCTCCGATGTGTCGCAGTCGGCTTCCGCGTACTGGCACCGCGACGCACTCTACTTCATGCAGAGCTATGTCGTCAGTCTGATGGGCCCCGTCAGCGACACATCCAAGAGCTTTTTGTCCGGCCTCAGCGCCTTGGTGCAGAGGGAGACGGGCGCGGACCAAAGTGCGTACACGGGCTACGTGGATCCTGAACTCGCGGACCCACAGCGCTCGTACTGGGGCTGCAATGTGCCTCGCTTGCAGCAGATCAAGGCGGTAGTCGATCCTGACAACGTCTTTCGCAACCCCCAGACCGTATCACCTATCTGAAACGGATCATTCTGCTGGGGTCAGCAGTCTACTACTCGGGTCTCTGACGCGGCAGCATCATGCTATGTAGGGCATTAAGCTTTGCTGGTTCCTCTGCTGCCTGTTGTACCAGGGTTCCATGCTTATTTATACACGACCTAGTAAGATGAGTGGTATACCTCGATCGCGCCGAACACTGGGAACCGAAAGTAGATACGGTACAATAATCCCATTTGCTCGATACCCCATTTCGCAAATCCCATCTTTGAACATCTCCTCTATGTTTCACCTTATGATACCCCGTCTCCTTCAAACGACTAGTGCTACGAACGAAACTTTCGCTCATTGGTGCTCCCAGTAAGATGCCAATGTCATAGGATTACTTACATTACCGCTGGTCGAGAGGTTGAAGCCTACATCAAAGGCTGCGGAAGTATGCAGATATCTTAGTTACCTTGGTAAAATGCACATGAGATGGTTCGTGTTGGTAGCGGGTGCCTATTTGAGGTTAAGTTGTGAGTCAGCGCCATGCAGTGCGATGCAAGCCTTCTGCACCCCACAAAAGCATAGATCAGCGCAGGCACATGTGTAGCTTTCTCCGACAAACGTTGCAGCGATTCGACAACTTACATAGGTAAATTGAAACTTCTCACCCTACCCGCTTCGATCGCTGAAGCTGGCTCCCTGCATGCTGCCTGAAACTCCGACTGCAGCCACCGAAACATATCCACGCGTCTTCGGCTGTGGATACTGCGCATGTTACGGTCTGGGAGGTAAGGGCATTGCGCGTGTCACGTGCGTTGTCCTGACGCTCCTCCCTCGCCTCCATGAGCACTTTCTCCCATTACAAGCATCAGAGATACGTCATGTAAACAGACCCTGCTGCTGGCCCTTTAAGAGGCCAGCTCGAGCAGAACAACAGAACACAACAATACACTTCATACTCTCACTACTGCTTCGCGCAGTTACACTTTGATTTGCTACATTCTACACCGCAATAGCGCATCTACGCAGCTAGCACTCTGTAGTAGCGACCGTGAAGACTAACAATCTGTCGCAGGCTATTGCAGTCTTCAGCAAGTAGCTGCCGCAGACGTTCTTCCGAGTGGAAAGGCTGTAGCCCGGTTCTGTCGCACACGTAGCCCAAAGCAGCGACGGCGCGCAGTACCTCCTTTGCGATGCACGGCCTGCGGGGTGCAGGTTGGTAGAGGCACGCGAACGAAAGATAGGCGGGTATGAAAAAGGCGCTCGCGTAGCAGAGACGGTTTGTCACGGTTTGGGGTCTCTACTGCTCCTGCTCTTCACCTCCTCGCAACTACTCACCTTAGCGAGCTACGCCTATCTAGACCAGCCTTGTTGACGGTCACTCACCTACATAAACTTTCCACAGTATCTGCAATACAACCTCAGTTCAATCCTTCAATTCTTCCTGCACGCAATCCCCCCACACGGTTTGAGCTGCAGGGCTGACTAGGGCACCTCGCTGACCACGCGTGTCACATTCCAGACTTCGAGCGAGGTGAACCAAAGCTAATCTCACGTAGCTGTGGATGGGAAAAACTGTTAGAGTGCTGTCCGCCCTCGCGCGAGAGCTTAGGCGGTGGCTGAAGGGCGAACGCCTAATCAGACCACACTCCATATATGCAAATAAGCCTTCAAAGCGAGGAACGACGACGGTTTTGGAAGCAGGGAATAGAATACATTAGTCAAGCTGCCGGCGCTCTCTTATAGCACGTCTGTAACCTGAGTACAGTAGAATGCTAACGAGAAGAGAAGTTATGGGGAAGTTTTCTTAAAATACTACTAAACCTACGAACCCTATCCTACCGCCACCAACAATCTATTGCAACACCAACCCTATCCCTGTTTATGCCCGTTCACATCTCCATATCTCCATCTTGCTAACCTCGCTTCCTAGCCTATCCCCAGGAAGTCTCAAAGTTAGACAATTGAGTAGAACAAAAAGCCTGACTGGACCGGGTTCATTCCGTACGTGAAGTCGATAGTTTGGCCTTTTCGAACCCTGTTCTCGACTGCGGGCGTGCATTGACGGCTGTTGTTAGGCGTTGGACGACCGGGATTGTTTTGACGGCAGAGTTGGAGCCTGAAGCCGCGGAGGTTGGCAGTAAGAGTACCTTGGGGATTGATAATGAAATTCTTGTCACCGCCTTCAAAATATCAGAGACGCTCACATCAATAGGGGAAAGGTATTACTCACTGAGAAGGACAGCAGATACAGACGCGGATGCGTTGTCCTGGGTCACTGGAATAGCGGTGTTCTGGGTCTTCGAGGATCCAGCAACACTTCTGTATCCATACTGCCTGCCTCGTTCGGTGTTGTCTTGTCTTGGTGGTGTACCTGGCGCGCAGATGATGTCGTCGATGATCATCTCTTCTCCGGTGCGGGGATCGCGTCCGTTGGGTATGACAATGCCCTGGCAGACCGTGTTCTCGGGGCACTCTCCGTCCACTTCATAATCGGTGCCATCAGGACGTTGGCATTCGTCCTCGTAAGCTCGTGGATTTTCGTTCGCTAAACAGTTGCGAGCAACCCAGTGACCAGGTTGTTCACAGTGTTGATCCACAGGCAAGCGCTTTTGGAGTGTATGCAGAGCGCGCTTGGCATGTGTATACTCTGCGCGCTTCACAGCTTGCGCTTTCGCTTCGTGATACAAAATGACCTCGTTGATATAGTCCCGTGGAATGAGATTTTCGACTGCAAGAGCCTTGCCCGCGTCGACCGCTCCGCTCGGTGCGGCTAGGGCTGGAACGACCAAAAGAAAGCTGACGAGGACAGCTGAGATATTCAACTTGGAAGAAACCATCTTGAAGAGTGGGCTTGGGGTAAAGAGAAGTAGCAGCAGAAACGATGGTGGGGTAAGTGAATGTAAGTGTGTGACGATAAATCACGGGACAAGAGGGGTGATCTTTATAGCAACGCCTCGAATCTGTAACCCACTTCTTCTAGTTCGTTTTTCAGCTGCAAATTGATACAGAGTTTCTATGGCACCTCGCGAAAGCACAGTCCGCAACGGACAAATCAAATATGCCTCTTATGAAGACCCACTTACCTATTTAAGTAGGGGTTAAACCTCTACGTGTAATTACTAGGCCTAAATAGGTATTTGATCAAATCAAATATGGCCTCTCTAGACCCACTCAATTGATTGTTGTGGAGTCTGCGCGAAAGTTTCTGTGAGACTTTTCATACTCTCGGTCTCCATAAGCGCTCAGCTTATAGTAAGCCTAAAGATCAGTGTTTTCAGGTTGTCTATTATACCTTCCACATTGTACCCATATTTAGGTATAAGGTTATTCGAACAGGTAAGCCAATACACATGACTGCGCGCGCACTCTGCGCTCCAAACCCCTCTTCCTAAACAGTTCATTTGACCCAACACTGAAGCCACTGAACCAACATCAGGTTTTCTTGGGACACGCGTCATACTCAAATCTTCGCCAGCTTACATTCACGATCACTCCAGGCTTCCTTGTCATGTCTACTATGATGGTACGAATTACAGTGAGTCGTGAGCGATCACGGAGCGCATCAAAGGTCGAGCCTCGCCGAGTCGACGCTATGGGAAACATGCTTTGGATTGCTTGGCGTCTAAGCTTGGGCGGTGATGATTTCGCCCAATCCCTGGCGATCCGATCCACTAATAGTACACGATATTCCACTCCGACGCGCACAAATATCGAGACGTAGGGTGACTAAGCGGCAGATGAGATGACTGTTTGGCTAAGGCTGCGCTTCAAGCAATCACAGACCGCCGCTCGTCCCTGAAACCATGAAGCAGCGTTGCTGGCCAAGACAACGTCTACCTTTCAGTCAGCACATAGGTTGCAGGGTGTCCTTGTGTAATTTTGTTAAACTATTGCCGACGCTGTCTCAGTCGTGCGTTGATTAATATGCAGCAGATCAGAACCCACTCTCTTGTCGTGAAAGCGCGAAAAAGTGTGTTGCCGTAGGTTCTGCGTTATGCACGAGCGATTTAGGAATATGGGCCTGGGACGATGGCGTGGCTGTACACTACCACCTGGGCTGCGCGATGGCCTAAATCCGATAGCTCGCACATGAGCATCGATCGCAAAGTGGGGGCATGAGACCTCTTGGCATTTCTCCCCTCCGTCTTGACAGTCTTTTCCGCAGTCTGTGGTCGAAGGCGTTGACAAACCGTGATTGCTTGATCTAGAAGCTGACAGAATGCTACCTGAGGTCGCTCTACTCGCTTTAGGTTAGCGAAACGCGCTACGACCCGCCTGCGCTTATGCATCTGACACCTGTCTCCTGAGACGGTGAGGAGAAAGCTAATATGTGGAAATAAAGTCAAATCCCACTAATCAGCATTCATACACCCAGCACAAAGACAAAGGAGGATTCTTTTCCGTAAAGTCAATTGATGTAATCCAAGAGTAGCAGCAGTCCTACTTTCGGCAATACGAAAGCCAACGATACAAGACTCTGCTACCTCGCACCCACAGAGGACAGCCCAAACTCTGTTCAGGCGCAGGAAACATGTTGCCAGTCAATTCCTGACTACCAAACAGGAAACCCTGATCTTCCGTCATATTCGCGGGATGCCATCGCTCTGTTGCCGGCGGAAAACGACTAGGCTGCGACAAAGTCGAATTGACGAGATAAGTCCTGTTATCCACGACATGCATGTAGTCGGCATTGATACCGGGACTGACCCAGAGAGTCATGTTTGGGTCGAACTTCCGCTTCAGCTCGGAGAGACGCGGGTAGTTGCTGCCCCAGAATGAAGTCGACCAGTTTTCCTCAAGAACGCTAGCCTGTGAATATTAGTTGGCTGAGTAGATCCCCTTGAGATAGAGGTAGTTGTAATTACCTCGTTGATATAAGTGCCCATGTTTGGCGCTAAATCTCTCAATCCGTCGGCATTCAATCCCTCTGCCCTCGTGGAAACGATCAACGCCACGGCTTTCCTCCATCCTGGGTTCGCTGATGTCTCGCTTCCGTTTCCAAATCGTGGTCCTGGTGCTATGAGTTGCACACCAACGGAACCCCCTGTTGACCTGAATGCTGCTGTGATATTTGGGCTTGTGAGGTGCTCTGCGCTCAAGAGGCGGCTATCATGTGACACAATTCGCCGTTGTCGGCTGCGGTACAAGTTCACCATACGTTCCTTCGAAGGACTCTCTGTAGTTGCTGAACTCGTAAGCACGAGTCTGGAAAGGAGTGATGCCAGGTGGTGAGAAAATATTTGATAGGATTGGACCCCAGATAGCGTTCGCTTTGTGGATTCCAGCCTGCGCTCCTGGATGAATAGCAAAGACTCGAACGTGCGTTGGCCACATGTAGTATGTCAAGCTGATACCTTTCTCATATAGCCCGCGAGCTTCGCTCAGAAGCTGTCGAAACGCGACATAAGTGGGGAACGTTCCGGGCTCCAGTTCAGATGCCTCGAGTGTGGAGTTGATGTACCAGTTGAATCCAGTGATAGGGACGACTGGATAGACTTTCCAAGTCGCCTGCACAACGACACCGAAGGTGCCGTTACCACCACCGCGAATGGCCCAGAACAGATCGGCATTCACTTTAGAGTTTGCAACTCGTAGTTCGCCATCGGGTGTAATGATTAATGCTTCAAGCCATTGATCGACTCCGAGGCCGTACTGGGCAGTAAGTGGACCATAACCACCGTTCTGCCCCCAGCCTCCTCCTACTGCGACGCCACCTATGGTTGTCAGCACAAGAGCGAAACTCTAATCGAAGTGCAAAAGTAATTGCCAGCACCACCACTGACAGAGAAAAACCCAGAATCAGAAATCGCGACGTTGAGCGGTAAACCCGCAAGAGCCGGTCCAAATGAGACTGCAGCTTGCGCGCCTTCGATGGGCGTTATCACGTTCGGTTCCGCGTCGATTGCTAGCATGGGAAGCCCTTCCTTCGTAACTGTGTATGAAGGCATGACGTGAGAGCTTTGGAACAACGACAGATCGAGCAGTAGTCCAGAGCCAGCATCGCTACGCATGAGTTAGTCATGGCCCGTCGTTAGAACAGCTAGACGGATGTCGTGCTCCTTTGCGAATCAGACAGCTCTCTACACGTCTTCGAATGACTTAGCTTGCAGCTGATAGTCAAAGGTGGGGCCGTGCTTGTCAGTCCCATTAGTTGCGGTGACACCTGGGAGTGCCGCCCTCCACGCCAAGATGCTGGGCCAGTCGGCATCGGTACGGAGCTTTCGACAGCCAGGAGGTGTTATCGTCGTGATTTACTGGGCAGAGATGGCATCAGAAAAGATGAGCGCAACGACTTCAAGTAGCTTCAGAAGCTTCATTACGTTTGCAGCCCGTTATGAAAGAAGTAGAAGATGAAGCTGAAGATACTAGAATGAACCGATATCAGCGCCTTCTGTTATATAGGAGTAAAATAGACCGGTTGTTGGAAACAGCGTACGTCTCTTTGCCTCTATAGAGAGAGACGCGTTCATGGTGCTAACCATAGCTTTGCAAGAACCAGTCGTGATTTACCAAATGCGGTAGTAGTACCTACTTTGTGGGGCTCCGGATGACCCGAGTCGGAACGGCTTCTGCTCGCGTATTTACACCCCGTTCAATGGCCGGGGAATTGCTACTTTTCCACCGCATCACTAACTTTCCCTCAGAAAATTCTGTGAAGCCCAGTATAATTTCGTTTGATCTGCTCAGCCTCTTTAGACGCAAGCTTCTTTGGTCGGAATCCTTGTAATGACACAACTAGTAATTGACATGCCGTGGGGCATATTCTACATGCACGTTGCAGCGTAAGGTGATACTAGGCGAATCCAAGTGCGAGTCCGAGTGCGAGGGGGCAGAGAGACGATAGTACGACGTGCGAAAACGGCCCCTGGTCAACGCGCAGCCTCTTGCGCGAAAGGCACCTGAGAGCACATCCACAGGCTCGCAACAGCCGAAGCGTCATCACAAATTTCCGAGCTGCCACGTGTGATACTTTGTGATACGGTGCAACATCGCCGAGCCGCAGCCTTGAAGTGTGTTGGTCAAAATCTCTTCGTGGTTTCATGTCCAACGATGCTGAGCTGTAACCCCGGAACCGATTGCGCACATGAGCTCTGCCCGCGACTTGGCTTCCACGATTTATGACCGGTATTCCGTGGACGGTCAATGCAACCCCCTATGACGAGCGCAAAAAAGAGAATTCGGACGGCAGTCCGTGGTGAAAGGCGCTGACGATTCACGACCGTGTTCCGTGGATAGTGGCCTCGGAGTCTACACGAGCATCAACCGACGCACACTGTGCCTCCCACTCTTTACCTGATCTTCAACCTCGCCATTCATGTAATCATACACAAAGCCCTCGCCCACAACCTGCCACGCATCTCGCTCCGCCTCCCTCCTCAGAACAAGCGGAATGCTACATCCAAACAAAACAGCAACGACGTCGCCCAGCCTAGTGCGGCACGGTGCAACACCCACGTAGCCCTGATCTACCACCATCAACCGACGTGCCTTCTTTCGAACGGTATCGTGGAAGCGCGAGAGGAAGGTATCGAGTTTGTCGTTCATTTGATACATGGGATGTGAGGATGGCCGATGAAGTGTCGGTGGTGTGGTCTCGAACTCGGTAGGTACCTGACTCACAAGATCTTCGAGGGTCATGTTGCGAAAGAAAAGCTGCCGGTTTTGCTCAAACCATGTTGAGAAGCTCCAATCAACCAATTCGCCGTCGATGCATGCGCGGCAAAGGAAGAGGAAGTCGGTGATGTATTGGTCCGGCGCTTGGAAGCATAGGTATTTGTCCTGGCGGTCGACGACCAGGGAGCGGCCTATGGCTTCGAGTAGTTCCATGGACGATTTGGAGCTCTTAGGAGTACTATGCGGATCTGGCCCTGACTGCACCAGATTGTGGCCAGCTTCTTTACAGACAAAGCTCTGGCAGCGTAATTCCTGCTCGTCAAGCCCCCCAAGCCCACGTATCGTACCCAACACGACCCCGTTGCAATGCAGCTTCCGCAGGCTGTCAGAGAACGTAATGTTCGCTTCTTTCCTCAAATTTATCCCAGGAGCATCATAAATTGCTTTCCACCTCGTCGATCGCAGCGGTCTGAAGTTTCCAATATGTTCACACGCGCTCTGGCTTGCCATGAGCGGTACGGGAGAGGCGAAGTCGATCGTCGTCCTCCAGTCTGGGGCCCATGTGGGCGCTGCGTTATCCCTACCCGGGTCTCTTGCCGCGGCGTTGCGACAGAACAAGTGCGCAAAGCAGACGATGTCTAGCGAGCTGTAGGTTTTCCAGAAAGACCGAACAAGCCTCGCAAACTGATGCGCGGTCTCGGTGGCGTACTCGGCGGGGCCTATGAGCTCTCGGTCTTGTTCGGTTATTAAGCCAAGGACGGAGTATATGCGATCTCTGCTGTCTGTGGCAGAATGATTGCCCAAGTAGGCCATGATGGCAATCAAATTAATCCCGATTGACGCTGGTTTGGTATGCCATTGATGGATGCGACGACGATTGAACGCTCCATCGAAGAGCTTCCGCGGTACAAGCTCATGTTCGAACTCTTTGCTGATAGTGCTGCAAAGGAAGATACTGTAGATTGCGCTTTTGAACCTTCCACGGCTGATACTCGCCATGCCGCAATAGAGTTTTGCTTCCTTGGGTAGGACAAACTCCTGCAGAGTCCACACTCTCGTCCACCACGGCCTAGCTAGCAGGTGACTGACAGCAGCACATTTTTCAGTGAACTGAGGATTCTCGAGCTTGTTGCGCATAGCAACATCGTCCCCATTGAAAGCGATTTGCAGAGTGGAAAGGTAATGCAGGAAGTCGACTGCGTCGGTGCAGTCGCTGCCATTTTCTGTTCCTTCGCCCAACCATATGATCGCCCTTTTGGCTTTTTTGTAAATGTCTGCCATAATCCGCACCTGCTTCTCGCGTTCTCGACTGTCCTCCAAATTAATGCACAGGGAGTCGATCCACCAGTAATCGGAGGCTTTGAAGTCGCCATGGCGAATCACCATGTCTAGGAATGGGATAAGGCCATCGAGTACGCGAAGGCTTCCATTTTTCAGACGGATCTTTGCTCCAGTGTACTTGCGCTCACCCCACACATAGCTGGCCGCGTAATAGTGAGGTGCGCCCGCGATTGGGAACTTCTGCAGCTTGCCGGTGAAGACGCCATCTTCGGACTGTGAAAACCGGAGAAGACGAATTGAAGTTTCGTCAAGGGAGCTCGGATAGGCTGAGGCGCTGGCTTGTGGTGTGGTGTCTAATTCCATGGGAGTTCAGGATGCAGGGAGTCTTGGGGCGGTGCGCGGAAGCTCGGGGGTTCCTGGCGCAGTCGCCCCGCGCACGCTAACTATCAGCAGGGCCCCTCCCATTACCATTCTACAGGTGCGCGTCGCGACACGATATGAACCACGTGTCTCGATTTTCACTCAAAAAAGACAGGACGCGAAGGGTGCCTACGAGCCTATGGGTTTTTACCACCAGATCACTTGGTTATTAACGGAATTTTCACATGCTACATCACGAAGCGAAAGCATCACTAAATCATGGCCCGAGGCGGTGCTTCACGAGACACAAGCGCGATTCCACGGCAAACTGAGATGTTCTATTGCACAGGTACTCTGCGCCAATAATCACAACCCTCATCTATCGTAACTCTGTCAAGAAACACTACCGACCTCTGCATTGATCATACAACCTCTCTGGTCGTACCCTGCATTGCATTCTTCTCACCAACATACTCATCTTTCTCCTCTGGCGTGAACTCAAACACTGCGAAGAAGAGTTAGTCATGTCGAAGCGACAGTGGTCATGAAGGGGGAGCGCTTGGAACTTACAGTCGACGGTAGCAGTGCGAAACTGGCGGGCGGGTGTTTTCTTCTTGAAGAGGTAATCGATTTCCGCAAAGGATCGATCCTTGGTCTCAGGAAGGTAGAAGAAGATCCAGATGACCCAGAGCAGACAAAAGCCAAAGTAAAACATGCCCGTCTTTGCACCCCAGTTCCATGCTGTAGGGTCGTTGTTGAGCATACGGGGGTTGAGCTGCTGGACGGCAATCTGGCCGCAGACGTAGAGGGAGCGGCCAATGACGATGGTTTGAGCCCGGACACGAGACGAAGCCATCTCGCCCACAATGACATAGGTGGTCGGGCCGAGAGAGATCTTGAAAGCGATCTGGACGAAGATGAGGAAAACTGCAACGGGGATGGCAACGTCCTTGGGATCTGGTACGGCAAAGCCCATGATGCCGACGATGAGCATGCAGAAACCGATGGACGAGGATCCATAAAGGTAAAATGTACGGCGGCCGACTATGCCCATGAGGTAGATAGCGATCGCAGTGGCGAAGATGTTGACTGACTGGATACCCATGGTGTAGCTGAAGGCGTTTTCAGCGCTCATACCAATGGCACGGAGCATTTGTGCGGCATAGTTGGTGATGGACTGGCCATTGAAGATCTGGATAACCCAGGCCATGGAGACAATCATCGTGCGGCGCTTGTTCTCGCCGCGGAAGCAGTCAGCATAACTAGCGTTCTCGGATTCAAGCTTTTCCATTTCATTGGTGTGCTTCATGAAGGCAAGTGTCTCCCGCATCGTCTGCTCGGTGTAGTGTCCTGGGGCGGCCAGGCGGTACAGGCTCTTCTCGCACTCTTCGATCTTGCCGCGGCGAATGAGGTACCACGGCGACTCGGGAGCGAACCAGGCAACGAGGAAAAGAAATGGGATCCACATCCACTGGAGCCCGTAGGGAATCTTCCATCCGGCGTCGCTTGTGATTTCGATCGTGCCTTTAAGCACACCTGCGGCTAGGAAGGAGCCTGCACCCCAGCACATAGACACCCAGGCGGTCAGGTAGCCACGCATAGCGGTGGGGGCGATTTCGGCAGCGTAGGCAGTAGTAAGGGTTTGAAAGATACCCCAGGGGATACCACACAAGATGTTACCGACAAGGAGCATCTCGACATTTTCTGCGAAGAAAAGAATGAAGATGGTGGCTGCCATGAGTACCATTGCGCCCTAAAAAAACGTGTGATTAGCGACTTTCAGATCATGTTGTGACCAAGAGACTCACCAAGTACACCCTGCGGGAACCGAAGCGAGACTGGAGGTAACCATTGACTAGCAGACCGAGAATAGACCCAACATTGTTTCCAGCCCCAATGATCGTTTGCCATTGGGTCGACACAACCCTTTCGCCATCCGCGTTGATATCGTTGGCAAACTTGTTACGGTAGGCGGGATGAGCGAAGAAGTTGTTGATGAGCCCGACATCCATGCCCTCCATTACCAAGGCCACAGATAACAGCGCAGAATAGATGGCGGCGGGCCGATAGCGTTTGAAGAGCTCCCCACGTGGCAGCTGGACCTCAGCCTCAGAGGTGGCGACCGCAGCCTCGACGAGCTGCTGCTGCGTGTAGTGAACGCCGCCATCGTAGGAGCCGTGTCGTTGCATCGTGGCAATTGTGGTATCGGCCAAAGGCGGTTATAGCCGTTGTCCGCTCGAGTCGACCGGAGGACTGATGCGATACGATGGAGACTCACAATGCGAGCCAACCAAGCGATGCTGGTGAGAAAGAAAGGAGGGCAAAGAACGGTGCTGACACTTACAAGGGATGTGAGTATTGGGTAGATATATGTTGTACCTTCGGCCATTACTGGCCCGAAATTTCTTGGAATCAGTCCAGCAAACAAGTCACACAGGGACGCCCAGCGTGGGCGCAGACCATCACAAGAGCCAAGATGCGGGGATTACACCCCATGGGGTCGGTTGTGCCTAGTGCAGAGATTGATTGGTGCCCAGACCAAGCCACACTTGAACCGGGTTAGTGGCTAGCAGGAAACACGGCTGACGATTGGAAGGAATTCCGGAGATCCGGTCACGACTGACTGCTGAGAGGGGAAATAGGTCCAAGTTCCTCTTCTGTCGGCCAGCACGGTCAAGGAACGACTCGCTAGACCGAAGCCGTTATCTGTGGCTTTTACCACGTCGCGCTGTAGGTCGACGGGTATGCAGTCGTAGAAGAAGCAATATCTGCGCGCGGCATCGCAGGCCTGTGTCTCTGTCATCTCCATCACATGCTTTTGATTCCTGGACCAAGATCTACGATAGAAAGTTCTGGTTTGTCGACCGATGGAGACATGGCGATGTGCTGGCCTGCTGATTCTGGAGCAACTGGACTTCGGTCACCATATACAAGTGGTTGAACGCATCCTGAGAAGTCTCATGAGGGTTTGGCGACAGCGATTAGGCCACCCTGGCTCGTGGGTTTCGGTGGCATTCCCTTGGCCCGCGCGCTTACACCCGAATCACGACCCTTTGACTGGATCCAACAGAGCGGCAGCGTATCACACACACCTTCGGATCCATTTCGACCGGAGGTACTGGGCGAGGCGTTGATGTCGGGTTTCGCGGTTTCGTTGCGACGAGGTCCAAGACAGATATGGCAGACAGCTAGCATGCTTGTCCGCTGCACAATCCAAGAAGTATTGGTGGCGGCGCGGAAGGGGTGGAAACGTTTACATCGGTTACGGTGACCTCTCAAGTACCCTGTCGCTCTCGTCAACTTTACTGCACTCGTTACACTTTCCCTCGCTTAGCAGAAACACCCTTCGTTGTCCGGGCTCTTTCGCGTTATCACGCCCCGCCTTCGGGCATGAACAGAATGCAGTCTCCACGACGCCTCGCTACTGCACATCCAATCAAACCGTGATATCGAAAAGCTTAGTCTAATTCGGATACAACGGTAGTAACTTGCTTGCTCGAGATGTAGTCGCTGGTTCAAGGGCCATTCGCGACCCTAAGAACAGAGGTAGCAGTACTCTGTCTTTGTCGGGTGCGCCTTCTGACCAACTGTGAATATGCGGTGTCAGCGAATCCGGTTAGTTATTCCGATATTAAGCTTGAAGAACCCCTCATTGCTGTAATCCTGAAGACATCAGCTCATGCACTCTGATTTGAGGTAGTCGTGCAGAAGCTGAAACCAATCGCAATGTGTGGTATTCGGAACGACTACTATATCAAGGCAAAAACGGCATGTAGCGAGATGAGACTATATCAAGTCGCGCTATATGGTAGACCACGCGTTGTCGATGGGTATCATGGCGCCGTTGATCATCTGCGACTCATCCGAAGCAAGAAAAGCGATGCCGCGCGCAACATCGTCAACGCCAATGTACGGCACCGGTGTGCCCTCACTATCCTTGGAGACATGCAGCTGCACGATAGGGCTGTTGGAGTCAGTCATGTCACCAAAAGGGAGAGGGAAGACTCTTACAAAAATGCATTGAAACCTGCCGAATCAAAATGCTCCATCTGCACCGAAGACGCAATGTTGGTTGCGACACCGCCAGGCAGAACACCATTGCACCGGATACCTTCTTTGTGGAAACGCCATGCGACGTTCTTGGTTGCGCCAACCTGCTGTTGTATCAGTATCGAAGGGTTGTGAGGGCTACTTTGTCATTGACTTACCAGGCCATGCTTGCTGGCTGTATACGCGATACCCGCACTCGCTCCAGATGTACCGGCTTTGCTAGACACGTTGACGATTGCGCCCTTCTTCTGCTCTTTCATGGCGGGCAGCACTGCCTTCATCATACGGATGGGAACCGTCAAGTTGATGGCCATGACGCTTTCCCATTCTTCGTCATGGATCGTGTCGGCGCTACTCCAGCCGTCGCTCACACCGGCGCAATTGACCAGAACATCAATGCGATTGTGCTTTCCAATGCACTTGGCTACAGCATGCTCGGCAGCCTGAGAGTCGGTGAGGTTGGCCTGGTAAAAGGCAAAGGTTGAGAATTCCTCAGCGAGCTTCTGGGGCTGCGCGCCAATGTCGATGCCGAAGACGGAAGCGCCCCGCTCAAGGAAGAGGCGCGTGGTTGCGAGGCCAATGCCGGAACTGCAGCCGGTGACTATGGCGACTTTGTCTTGGAGAGACGAGATAGACATAGTGGACTAAGGTTGGATTAGTCGTCGTTTAAGCGTGCCGGGGTGGGTGACAAGATGTTGGTGCTACAGTGGGCGACGGACAATGCTAGAAAACTCCGAATGACGTCAAGGGTTAGCGTATTTTGCGGATCCACAAGGCGCGAGTCTATTTCTGAACGCTCAAACACCATGACCGCGAATTGTTGACGCGTTCCATTCTGGATTGCCGACTGCCTCCTGTTTCTTGAGCTCGATTTTGAGAACTGCATTACCGACAGGGATGATTATGATGCCCCGAGGGTCCTCACCACCACCGTCATCGCCACATACAGGGCTACTACACTTCACGACGCATGAGTAACGTTTTTCTTCATAAAGCAGTTGATAGATTGTGAATTCAGATGATACAGCATGTATCATTTCTTTCGCGCCAATTCCCCGATGCTTCCCGCGAGTATCAAGGGCTTCCAGCTACTGAATAATCTCCTCCATGCGATGCACATCACTGTCCTTAGTCCACCTCCTGATCCTCTTGCCCAGACCATAGTACAGGGGAAAGGCGAAGAGGGCCGGCCCCATGGTGCAAGCAAAGATGACCATGGCCGGGGTGATCCACCCATTCTTGCTCTCGTGCGCGAGGTCAAACACCCAGTAACTGTATGAGAAGGCGATGAAGTTCTTGCACACCGTTGCAACGACCATGATCTCTCCGGATATCGGCTTGTAGCAGTCGATGGCGTAGGCGATGCAGATGGTGGGTACTGTCGTGACGCTGAGCCCCGCAAAGCCATAGCCCCAGACAACGATGTGGCCCCACGCCCATTGACGCTGGTATGCGAGACCTCCGAGGATCAACGAAAGCATGGTCACGACCAGGTAGATCCAGAGCGCTGGAAGTCGCATCTCGGCTTCCCGCACGCCGCCATTCTTGCGTGTTGCACGGGCCGCGACCCAGTCAGAGTACGGGCCCGCTGTGGCGAGGCCGATAAGAGCCCCAACGGCGAATGCGAAGTTCGTGTATCCAACTTGATCCGGCCTGAAAAGATAGGGTGGTGCTGCGAGTATCGGGGATTCGGAGATGTTGAAGAAGAGCACGAGATCAGCGGGCCCCGCTAGCATCAGTCCTGCCCACAGGATGATGGGGTTGAAGAAAACTTTGATGGGAGTCCAAGTATCGCGAACGATGAACATCTTCCACCTTGATTCAGGCCTTTGAAAGGGCATGAATTGTGCTCGAGATGGGCGGCCCTTCGTTGTGGGGATCGTGTCCATTGAGGTCCCCTCTGAATCTTCGGCAGCGGCATGTGTGGCTTGCTTCTCGGGCCGAACCTGGATCGGATTGTTCGCATCAACGCTTTCGATGAGTATGGAGGTGTTACTCGCAACCGCAGCATTGCCGCGATGGTATTTGGTTTCCGGGAACGTAAGTGCAATGAGAACGATTGAGACGCCAGACAGCGCCGCTTCGAGCCAGAAGAATGACTGCCAGCCATGATGAGCTGCGATGGAACCCGCCATGATGGGGCCAAGAAAGGCGCCCATGAAGTATCCCATGCTGGTATGTTCGTCAAAACACATTGTCGAATGCATAAAATCAGCGCTACTTACAAGTAGACGCCAGTCCAAAGCCCGCGTTCATGTAGATAAAAAACGTCCGCAATCATCTGAACCGGAATGCTCTCACTCGTCGCACAAACGAGACCATTCACAGCTCTCGCTGCCAGCAAGCTATGGTGACTAGTGGCCATCGCCTGCCACACACACGTCAACAGGATCAGTACAGAGAACACAAGGCTCACGGCCCGACGGCCGAAGATGTTTGAAAGCGGCACAATGATGAAGTTGGCAAATCCAAGCGTAATGACGGTAATTCCCGTCAGCATAGCTAATTGATCGTTGTTCAGATGGAACTCGGCACCGAGAAGAGGGAACATTGGGGCGATCGATAAAGCCCCAGTAACGGAGATCCAGGTAAAGAGCCATTGCGAGGCCATTACCATGACTAAAATCTGTTAGCATGGATGAAATCCTTCAGCTTGTAAAGGACATACGTTTCCATCTCCGACTCCAGTTCAGAGGGTCTCGTGGATCAGAGGAAGGCCCCGGAATGAGTACTTTCTTCGCTGTACCGTCATCGTTGACGATCTCGGTGCCAGGTATAAGGTCAATATCTTTGTGGTTGGATGCCATGTTTAAGTCCGGGGGGTAGCGATCAATGCTTCTGGACTCTGAACTCCGCGTATCCAGTCAGCGAGAACACATCAGTTTATATATTTTTCAAACACAGCATGTAACATATCAACAGCGCTGTTGCGGACCGCGGGTCATATAACCCTAGTCCATTTCGGAGGTTACTGCCATACATACGGAAACACTGAAAGCGACGCGATCAGCAACAAAAGCGCTATGCTGATAACACTAGCTCTCCGATTCGGATGACTGCTGCTAAGATGGCTAGATTTGGTAGGGGTTATCGTCCCCAATGCTAAACGTTAGCAAGCAGGGGCAATGCAGCCTCCTCGCATCTCCGCAGTGTATATGCGACCCCCAACGAACCTCTTTCGACGGCCCGTTCGTTTTACCGTAGACGAAAAAAAGAGGCCCTAGTAGGTCCAGCCCACTCGTTCATATCGCGCAGTCATGCAGGGCAAGAGAAGCGCAGTATCGCCTGTCGTACGGTTCCCTGGTTCAACATTATTCCCATATGTCCAATCAGTCTTGCAGTTCCAGATCCATGGGAGAATATCACTTGGTCCATGTATCACTCCCACACGCTCATGTGGAAAGTTTCCCAATTGACGCGGAGTCCCGGACCATACAAACGCTGTTCGCAGCTGTGGTGTTGTTTCGTACAAGAGCATTCCAGGCGCATACCTAGGTGTGTTTCAAGTACTAGGACTGCATTTGGTAAGGAGCTTGGCTACTCTCGGCATTGAAAGTGGAGACCCATGATGCTGCTGACGGGCGCTGTTCGGGAAGGGGTCGGAATTGCGGGGACGCGTGCTGACAGAGGCGCCCTGTCAGCCTCTGATGCGAATTCTTGGAGTAATGTTCCGTTCGTAGGAAATTTCCCATGTCTATTGGTCGCGGTTTTGTTAATGCCATATTGATTCCGTGATTATTCGGAGTTTTGGTGAAGGTTGATGGCGAGAGCGACTCTTCCGCAGGTCTCTCTCGCGAAAGTAATCACATCCCGAAGGCTAACCCGGCTCCGCGCAAAAACGGCTGGCGCTCTGCGGATTCCAGACTGGATGTTCACGCATGAAGCGGAAGATGCCGGCGTGTAAGGTAGCTTGGAGATGGTGGGGTGGGTGTAAGTGTCGACGTCCAGAAAGACCCCTAGCTAGCTGCCAGGAAGGGGCGGGGCCGCAATAACCAAGAACCCACCTTACAATATCGCGGGGCAACTTTCTGGTGCCGCGCTAATGCCCCCAACTTTGCCCGCCATTAAGCTCGCGACCACGAGTTCTTCTTTCGCACACGTCCACCTTGATAGAGAACAGCCTTCCTTCGAGGTCGTAACCGCATTCCATGGGGAGCTTCTTACATGCGTGCAAATCCCAGCTCCTTCTTCGCTAACACCATTAGGAGCGGAAACATCCGCACGACTGCCGGAGTTCCGTCGCCAGAACCTAGCTCTTGAGAGAAGTGTGCAGGCTCAAGCTGAAGATTCATGCGCGCGTAAAAAGAATAGCTGCAAAGCGAAGACGCAACAAATTGGCGTTTCTTTTGAGATAGTCAGTGTGCAAATCCCTGCAACGAATCAAGTTACATCAATAGTCTTATCAAAGGCAGATGTTGCTACAAGTGACAGAAGCAAAAGGCCACGGGCACCCTGTTTTTCTCATTATAACAGAAAGATCACGTCGCTGCTGGTTTCTTGCTGGCGTGTACTGTTTAAGAAGTTGTACCCTACTGACTGTGCCACGCCATCCCGCCTGCGACACCAAGGAAAGACAAACCATGTTGCGACTTCCAGTATTTCGTCGTGATGGCGCTCAGAGCACTCTGACGGTTGGTCTGTATCGCTGTGCGGATCGATTGATAGACCTACACCGTTCCTTGATATGTCCGTGTCCCAATCAAAGGGCTTAAAATTCCCGAGTAGAGCCACAGGTGCGCATTCAAGCTAGAAGAAGACTCGTTTCGTGGTAGCTTTTGGGCTCTGGTAAGACAAATCTTTGATACAAAGGCATCTAATGAAAACCGAACACCACAGAGAGAACATCTGAGCGCTGGGATTGATGCGTTCAGTTCAACATCTCATGTACCAACTTCAATACCGAAGAAACATGCATAGTGGGGCTTGACTTCTTCTCTTGAGAGTCAAGGCCTGCGAATGAGGCTTTTTGTCGAAGCCCGGCAAGGGCCTAGCGCCAGGCAGCCACCAGATGACTCAGCCCTTCCCGTGCTCTGATTGGCCAGGCACTGATTAGTCAGCTGCTCTACCATAGATACTCTCCCTCCTTCCATAGCTCAATATACAACACCTTACACACATTTTTTCTCCACCTCCATCACTTTTGGACCCATAGTTGGACCACCCTTGCATACGCGTGCGCAATGGATATACGCCACCAACATGACGTCACTGCTTAAAGCACTAGATGGGTATATACGAGCCATACAGACTTTTGAAACTCGCATCTCGGTACCATGCTTCTTCGGCAATACTTGCTCGCCATCAGAGTATAGCGAGATCCGCATCATGACGTGTCCGATGCCCTTTGCACTCTTTATCTTGGACAAGGTGGTGAAATTAGAGGTGAGAACATCTCATCGGCAACGATGTTAGTTTTCTAATACCATCAGTACGTCAATCGCAGTCTTGAGCGCGCCCACGACGAAGCAGGCTACGGGCTCTGGGCCGCAACCGACAACTACGACGACTTGCCTGCAATCGCAGAAGCACACAAGCCACCACCACCAGATGCTACCGTGCCCCCACTACCCAAAGACTTTGTGTCGCCATGGATCGGGAAAACGGTGGAAGATTGTGCGCGGTGGCTACAGAAGATATGTAACGGTTTGGGCCTTGCCCAGATCCACTCTAGTACGAATTGGGATGGCTCATGTACGGTCATCTATATATGTAGCTCACCCCACCTCAGATAGTTAATTCAGCGCAGTCTTCCCCCTCTTACACCATTAGAAGATACCCCCCGAGTCTCCCCTAACGGAAGAGACCTTATAATGGATATCGGCGTCACTGATAAGTACTTTACCTTTATAGATGAATTTTCGGAACAGGGCGACACCATTGTCTTTTGTCGCGTCACTGAGTCAGATGGCAATCTCAAAGTGGAATACTTTCCGTAAGGCATAGACGAATTTCGTTATCAGCTATACAAACGATAACTTCGATGAGAAAGCGAAGAGCTATCAGGGCATGGTGGCAAGACAAGGAAAACCGGATCGAAGTAGAGCAGGTCCTTATTAGTAGGCTGAGCCAAGTCACTAACAGTATGTGAAATTGCTGGTCAAAAACTTCATTTGAACGCCGCCCTACAGGCATAACCGCTGCTATATCTTCGCACGACTTGCTGTGCGCGTGTATGATATCCCCAGAAAAATCTGTTTGTCCATCAACATCGTTTCCTCGGAAAACTGGGGTTTGTTCGTCCCATGTCCAGAGAGTGAGTTCGACCGAATCCATCTCACTGCTACCTCCCGTACCACATCATCAGGAGCTATCAACGCATCGAATAGCAGCACCACCCCGCTAGTAATGACTTCTAGATGTTGCAGAATCTCACGTCCGCAGTACAAAAGCTCCTTCTTCGGTGCGCCACGCACTAGAGCAATGATTTCTTGCAGTTTCTCTTCAACGAGCAAGACCTCGTCATTGAAATCGACGCGACACAGATCCAATGATTTCCGGATCCAAGGCACGAAAGCATTTGCCAGTACGTCGCCGTCTGCGAGTCGCGTATCGGTGAGCACACGAACAACGTCTTCGGCTATGACACTGACGGTGCCTTCCCATATCGGATTGACGAGGCTGTCGCGGTAGATCTTTGCGATGTTCATCAGGCCACCGTTTTCGTTGTTCTCGCAATATCCGACCCCGCCCAGACACTCCATGCATTGACGCAGACCATGCACAGACGCCACACTGACTTGGGCCTTCATAGTGGGTAACAGTAGTCTTGGTAGAGCAGCCATCGTTGGCTTATTCCGTGGAAGAAGCTGCGCTCCCTTGGTGTTGGCCACCATCTCCTCCCAACCCCTTGTTCCAGTGCGCCCCGCAACGCCACACCGAGAAATGCAAGTTGCGCGCTAGCCCAGTACTTCACCGTTTCCTCTGCCATTCATTTGAGATGCACCGGGTTATCTTGAAGTAAACCGCCACGAACCTTGCGGACCTTGCTATAGGCCCGGCTAGTGGCGAGGCCGCGCGCCCAACTCGCTGCACTGCTCGCGGCTGTATGCAAACGGGTTATGTTGGGGATCGCCGATATTTCCTTGATGCCTTGACCCTCCGTCCCGATGAGCCAACCTCGTGCGCCCTTAAGTTCAAGCTCAGCGGTTGGCAGCGACTTAGTGCCAAGTTTGTTTTTCAGCCGCTGTATGGGAACACCATTTAGCTCAGTCCGTGGTGGATCTCCTTCGTAGGTACTAGAAGAGGTTGGAGATTGGCCACCATCACGTCGACGCATTGGCATGTAGAATGCCGATATTCCTCCTTTGGAAGTGCGCGCAAGGAGTACGGCCATTTCGGAATCAGTCGCGCTGCTGAACCATTTGAACCCATCGATTCTCCAAGGTCCCAATTGCATGCCAGTGGCATCAACATCCCCGCACTGCTTGGACTCTGACTCTAGCTTCTGGTCTGTCATGCGGATCGCCAGAGTCTCCGTGCCAGATACATCGCTTCCTCCTGATATCTCGGTCATCCATTACCCGCTGGTCCAGGCTGCTTCGGTGTCCCGGCTTATCAACTTGCGGTAAGCTTCTTGTAGGACCGCACCTTGACCCGGCTGATCGCCATCTGGATCTTCCCGGTGTCGGTCCAGTAATGTCGCCGCACCATCAGTCATGTTCTGCGGACAATCAGTCATGGTACCAGTCGGCCCCCACACATGATTGCCAGCGAACTGTTGCACTCGCCTAATGGAAGTCGTGTGGGTCTTTTCATAAGCGACAGATACGATACCCTCGCGATAACCTATCTCTTTGAGGCGCTGCCATCCTGATGTCGTCCACAGAGGATCGTCCTTATTCTCCGCCCCGAATGTACTCAGCGGTCGGAGTGTGGGGTGATTCGTCTCAGCGTCTGTCGCGTACTTCAGAATCAATGGATGTAAGGATAGATGTGCGAGGCGATGGACATGCTTGGTGGCTTCGGTGGCAGCTTGGGGTAGGTAAAGTTGGACGATCCGAGCGATCACTTTGTCATCTGAGATGCCCACAGAGTTTTGGTAGCGTGTGGAGGCATCTTTGGAGACAAGCGAAGGTTCCGTGAATTGTGGTGGAAGAACGGGAAGTGCCTGGAAAAAGCCGGCTGTGGAGGAGGATGCTGAAGGCGGATGTTCAGTCATGTTGGTCGTAACTGCGGAAATGTGTCATCTTCATAGCGATATTTTGATGCTCGCCTTCTAGAATCTTTATTGCCCAAAGCATCATTATATGCGATTTGACTGTACGCTATGTGGTGTGACAAACACTTGAACCTGGGGTTTTTCGCATTACCAAAGAAAGACAACAACGCTCTCAAGGGCCAAAATCACTTTGAATATCCCATTTTCAACACTTTCTTATAATATATCAACTTTCCCGCAAATATTCTCCGCTTAATCTCGTGCTTTGAATGGATTTAGTCGCGACGAAGCAACCCCTTCACTCACTGTCAAAGAGCTTGACTTGACGGGGAGTATTTGCCGAAAGTGCTCAAGATGTTCAAAGCAATTAGGCCTCCGGAAGAGATCACTCGCGAACGCACTCCTATGCTGCGACTCTTGATCCAATAGCGCAGCGTGCGAGGACTAGAATAACTTTCCCCTCTCCTGTTGTTCAAGGCTGTTCAACCCCACGCTTATTGCTCCTTTAGGTCGACATAACCCCCTTCTAGAGATGCGACCAAACTTAGGCATCGATAGAGCTTCAAAAAGGAAGCCCAGACATCATAATATTTGTCTTCCATCCTAGACTGGCTTGCCCTCTCGGTTGTGTGCTATCCCCAGTAGAGAACCACGATCAATCACAATTTATATCTTTCACGATCGGGAGGGTCGAGACCCTCTCAACTCACAAATTACCAAACATAGTTGTCGAAAATGCACGGAGGTCATCCAACGGCAGTTAGCAATGCAAAGCGAGCGAATAGCAGCTGTATTTTCTTCATCATCGTCGCTGCTCATGTCCTCTCTCCCCATTAACTAAGGGCTTTTTCTATTCCGAGGCGAAAGCTTGTTTGCATTTATCTCTCGCCGCCTTGCTACAATTGCCGATTCGTCGTGTAGATTAAACCTCTCGATCGGATAACAACGTGGCCAGAAATCAGTCCTGCGATTCGCTGCTGTTGCTCACGAGACGATACAATTCCAGAAACCAATTATCCCTTGATGGTGATTGCCCTGATAGTTCCGTTTCTGATCTCCTCTTCATCTATGAGATGGAGTGCTGTAATATACGCGAACATTTTTTGGGCCTGTTGTCGAGTTTAAGAAGTCTTGCTACAGCTCAAGTGGTCCGTTATCATCTTCACACCAAATCCTCTCGTCTTTTAAAAATGTTCCGGTCTGTATTTGCCGCTGGTGTGCTACTGACACCATGTGTCGTAGCGCAAAACATGCTTCGCTTCGCATGCTCGCAGCTGACCGTCGAGCGAGTCGATCCACTCGTGAACCCGGGACAACGACCTTCGCCCCATACTCATCAGATAATCGGAGGAAACTCTTTCAATCTCACTGTAGGTATTTGACTCATACCGTTGAACTCCTGTTGATCTATCTTAGATGGAACCCGCTGTCTTTGATCCCCCGGGTCGCTCCACATGCACGTCTTGCACCTACAGCGAAGACTTCAGCAACTACTGGACGGCATCACTTTACTTCCGGTCACCCGAAAACGGAACCTTCCAGCGCGTTCCTCAGTTCGCCAACGTGGGACTCCAGCAAGACGGGGGCATGACAGTATACTACATGCCGTATTCCGCCAAGAACAACAAGATGACGGCCTTCAAGCCCGGTTTCCGAATGCTCGCCGGCGATCCCTTGGCTAAGAAACCAAACCGCGCAAGCATATGTCATAGATGTCTGGGGAATGGTGAGGGTTTTGCGCCGTGCGATGCAAGAGATACTGCAGAGCTTCCCAACAAGTACTGCCCAGGCGGCATCAGAGCGACAATCATATTCCCGTCATGCTGGGATGGCGTCAACCTCGATTCGCCCGACCACAAGAGTCACGTAGCGTACTCTAACAGTGGCGGTCTTGGTACGCCGAATTGCCCTAGCTCTCACCCTGTTGCTATTCCGCAGGTCATGTACGAGGTCATGTGGGATACTGGTAGGTACAAGAACAACGCTTGGTATGGCAATGGCAAACAGCCTTTCGTTTACAGTTTTGGCGATGGGTAAGTGCTATTGTTCAGTTCGTCTTCCATTCACTGATTGTACACAGTACTGGCTACGGTCAGCATGGCGACTACCTCTTTGGTTGGAAAGACGACTCTTTGCAAAAAGCCATGGATGCTCTACCTACTGGTAGTTGCGCCAACGCCAACTGCCAAGTACTCAAGATACAGTCAGCGCAAGACTCCATGAAGTGCAAGAAGGCTCAGCAAGCGGTTGAAAATGTCGGGGTCGGGGGAGGTTGGCTAATCGAGCTCCCTGGTGGTATATCGGTCACTTATTGATCTTCTTCCTCGATAATGGTGGTACTTGAAATATGACGATCATTCTTTTAGCACTCGAGTTGTCTTCGTGGCGAATGAATGATAGAATGCTCTCATTGGAATGACATAACGGATGTAATTTCAGCAAGTGGAAAGAAAACGATATGATAAGCTTCGGCATGGCATAGCCAACCCCACATCAATCTACCTATATTGACTTTCCATCTGCCGAGACACCGACCTGAAGCGATTGGCCTACCGACGACGATTATCCCAGGCGTAAGCCTAGGGGCAATCAGGCAGTTGATTTTGGCTTCGTCTGCACTAGGGTCGTGGCAGTTGCCAGCTCGATGTCCTCTGTGACGCTCTTGCTGATGGCAGCATTTTCAACATGGTTGGCTCCGCCGAAGATGACGTCCATCTCTTCGATGTTGATGTTCTTCGTCTCCGCAATGAAGAACCATACATATGCAAACAAGACGATGTTGATAGCTCCAAACATGTACATCGCATAAAATCCCTCGTTCGCAAGAAAGATGGGGAATGCTTGTTGCAAGCAGACGTTTGCGACATTCTGCGCCTGTGAAGAGATGGCGATGGCCTGATTACGAACGTTCATACTGAAGATCTCACCGGTCCAGATCCAGACAGTCGCGCCCCATGACGGCTTGAAGAAGAAGGCGAATAGGAACATCAAGAAGACGGTCGCAATGCCAACGCTGCGGGGCTTGCCATCATTGAGGCTGCCGGGAGTCTCGGTAACCACGGCAGCTGCCGTCAGCATGCATACTGCCATACCAACAGCGCCGACAAGGAGTAACCAGCGACGGCCAAATCTGTCCACCGTCCAAGTGGCATTCAGGGTAAAGATGATACCAAATGTGCCGTTGAGTGCGTTGATGAGCTGAATGGTGTCGTTGTCGCTAAAAACGGATTGGTAGATCTTCGTGGAATAGTTGTTGAGGGATCCCTGGCCGGTTAGCTGTTGGCCAACATTCAGGACGATGCAAAGTACTGTTCATGGTCAGAACTTCGAACGTGTGTTGAGTGGGGCGCGCTTACATAGGCGCTTCCTGATCGATCTGTCCTTCCATAGCGCGGAATACCCGGACGAGATCTCGTCTTTCTCAAATTGCAAGGCGCGCGCGATGTCGTTGATCTCATGCTGGACTACTTCGGGATCATCACGGACTTTTGACAGAGAATTGATTGCGTCCTCCAGTCGATCATGTTTGATCAGCCATCTCGGACTCTCTGGGCAGAACCAGATAGCCGATATGATGAGGCAGGGCGCGAGCAGTTGGAATAACTGAACTGTTTTCCAGTCCCAGTCTCCCAGCTTGGCCGAGTTCTTGCTACAGGCGTAGTTGATCCAATAAGCCAAGAAGCTGCCGACACTAAAGTTCATCTGCCTGAGTATACATCAGATCTCGTCGTAGGTTTGGCTTACTCGTCGCTTACCAAAAACTCATGATCTTGCCTCGGCTGTCGGCAGGCGCAATTTCACTAATATAGGTGGGTCCGGCGGGTAATGCGATACCCTGGCCGATTCCAACAATAGCGCGTCCCGCAATGAAGCCCCCAATGTTGCGCGGCGTGAAGGTCGAAATGAATGTCGAGATTATCACAACAACGCATCCCGTGATTATAGCCCATCTACGCCCGAAATGGTCCGAAATGGGCGCAGACATAAAGACACCTGTTCAGGTTTAGGCTGGGAGATGCGTGCAGTCTTCGGAATTGCTCACCAGCGATGATGCCGCCTACATTGTAAGCCGTGTTGATAGACCCCACTACGCTAGGGGACGGCTGATGGAAGTAGTTGACCCAGTTGTCGGATCCTTGGACAGCGTTGAAAGTAGATGAGTCGTAGCCATAGAGAATCATCGTCGTCGCTACCACCATGCACACATACCACGCATACACATTGCCCTTCGCCATGGTTCAGATGGTTCGTGCTAAAAACGTGGTAGGTAGGTCGGACGGGTCTACTGCGGGCCCGGTGGAGATGCGGAACCAACTCCGTGGCATTGCGACCTGATATATCGACAAACCCGAGATTGACCATGTTGGAGGTGTTGCAGATCGCATGTCTGCCATGAGAAGTCCAAGGTTTGCCAACGTCGCTGTGGGAGGCGCACCCAACGGCGCCAAGCCTGCCCCTCACTAACAACCATCTGTCCCGAACGCCTCCCTCCAGACCCACACCTACCCCGAAAACCCGCGACATCACCTGTTGCCGCTATGAAGCCTCCGATTTGAGGGAAAACCAAGGCCGCATTCCTAAGCGGGTCTTGAAATATCTCGCGACCATGGATACGACCAACGTCATGCCCGCATTCGGTGCCCAGGTGGTTAAAGTTCGTATCAGCGCAGTAGGCGACAGCCTTTGCCAAGCATCGCGGAAATCGAAGACCGAGTCGCAGGCTGAGCTTGGGGCTGTAAGTACTCTCTGCATCGATACACGCTGCTCTCTACCACACTGCAGTACGCAAGGAAAACATGGCGTCGTCATCCGTTGGCACTTTCCGCAATCCCGTCCTTCCAGGCTTCAACCCAGACCCCTCAGTCGTCCGAGTCGGAGATGACTTCTTTTGTGTCACGTCATCCTTCGAGTACTTCCCCGGGGCACCCATCTACCACAGTAAAGACCTGATCAAATGGGAGCTCATCGGGCATGCCCTCACCCGGAAGTCGCAGCTTGACATCAGGACACCAGAGCCTGGAGGCGGTGTTTGGGCAACGACCATCCGACACCACGATGGTGTCTTCTACATCATCACCAATTCCTTTGACCGATACCGGCCTCAAAATGATGATCGGGTATGGCCAAGAGGCTTCTACGTCAAGACCAACAACATCTGGAATTCCAGCAGTTGGTCCGACCCAGTATACTTTGATCAAGTCGGATTCGACTTCGACCTCTTTTGGGACGATGACGGAATTATATACTTGTCGTCGACCTACCGGAAAGTGGATCGCTCTCCAGACTCGAAGCTGAAAGACTTTGCAATCCACGTGTCTACAATCAATCTCAAAACTGGTGTTTTGACATCCACACCGAAGATGATTCGCGAGTCCGCATCCGGCATTTCCGAAGGCTCGCATCTCTTCAAACGTAACGGCTACTACTATCTTTTCACTGCTGAAGGGGGCACTGAGTCTGGGCACTGCGAGTATGTGAGCCGAAGCCGAGAGAGCCCTCTTGGACCGTGGGAGCAGGCCCCACACAACCCGCTTTGGCGCAATACCACTGACGACGACATCCAAAACACAGGACATTGCGATATTGTTGAAGATTCGCGAGGCCAGTGGTGGGCCATGTGCCTTGGTGTTCGACCACGGAAGGAAGGTGGTGAGTGGCGAACTTCGGTGTTTGGAAGAGAGTCGATGCTTCTTCCAGTCCGCTGGGAGGACGACTGGCCAGTTTTCAACGAGGGAAAGCCAGTCATGCTTCAAATGGAGGGACCGGGTTCGTACATTTTAGACGATGAAAAGAGATGGAGAGACGACTTTACGGGTATCAAGCTGGGACTTGGCTGGTACAGAAAGAGTAAGCTCTTCGTTAACTACCAATATCTAGGTATCTTGCTAATACAGTACAGACACGCCAGTGAGAAATGATTTCTCAATGACGGCACGCCCCGACGAGCTAACCCTCTACGGTGGTCCGTACACCTTATCAATGCCTACCTGTCCAACGCTCTTCTTGCGCAAGCAAAAGCATTGGCCTGTAGTGTGGGAGACTAAACTAGACTTCCAACCAGAGGTCGCACACGTTGAGGCCGGCACCGTCGTCTGGTGGAACTACACGTGCTACGCAAGCATTGGGATTACACTTGTCACCCGCGACGGCCAGCTTCAACGAGCTATTCGACTATCTGGTCCCGGAATGGAGGCGAAAGAGGAAGTTATCTCTGAACGAGGCGCCGTGAAGCTTACCATCGAAAGCACGGCTACCAGCTATCGGTTGGGATTTTGGGGAGTCACCCCTGAAACGCAGCGGAAAGGCGAGGATTGGACTTGGCTCGGAGAGATCGACACTCAAGTCATTACACGGGGCCCCGAGGTCGGTCAGCCTTTTACGGGTATGATGATGGGACTGTATTCTTTCGGAGAGCTTCAACCGGTGCTAAGTCCAGCGCACTTTGCGTATGCTGAGTTCCGATAGACGGGGCTTTCACGTACTCGTGGGCATGTCTCTAGATTCTTGTGGTCGTTGATACATGCGTAATGAAAGTTTTTTGAGAATTCTAGACTATTAAGACGGCGTTCTTCTTGCCCATGTGGGCAAGCCACCTCTTACGAAATGCAGTCCACATACCATGCTTTCTCACGGTTGTACGATCGTAAAAGAACTTCTATCTCTTCGTCTATCTCGTCTTCTATCTCAACCCTCATTTCCAAGGCTTGGTCATCTTGGCTCCGCATATCCTCCGCATCTTGTCTACCCACGTTCTAGATCAGTCCACCCACGCCATGCTTCCGCGGGGAAGAAAAGAGCGCATTTTCGGGGTATCTCCACGCGACAGGGTAGCGATCGGTGGGACACCATTCACGATCAACGCTCCGTCTTCCAGCAGGCGAAATATGCTCTGGAAGAATTATTCCCGGGGTCATCGTGTTTGGCTGCGATGGTCGGGCACAATTCCGGGGACAGGGAAGCCGATGCAAGTGCCATTAGCATTCACCAGAATCGCTCTACTCCGACAGTGGCTTAGCGTGTAATACTACATGAATCTCTAACTTGAAACTCTGATAAACGACGTCGCGGAAAAGTTATCACGATATTGAACCACGTTAGGTTGAAAAAGGAATCTAAATGCATTCGCGACTGCCCTCATAGTACTACATTCTCACCCCAAGTAACTTGAAATCCTCTATGCAACCAGAATATACTCAAAACTACCTGCTACTCTTATGTCCATTTCCCCAAAGCCTCTAGTGATGATGAACACAATCCCGCTTCTTCTTCAACTTCGCCACACGTGCCGCACCCGCGCAAGACAGCTGCTTGCGCTCAAGACCACCGATAGCCTTTCGCTCCAGCACCACACTCCTCTTATCATTGTTCGGGAACTTTGCAGTGACATTTCCAAAGATCTGCGTTGCAGTCTCAGCAACGTAAACAATCTCACCACCAACCATGGTAATCTGGACTTGCTGCCTCCCCAGCATCTCCTCAGGAACATTAAAGTAGTCGTTCCCCAAGACGACTATATCGGCGAACTTGCCAACTTCCAACGATCCAATGTGCTGGTCTGCTCGGAGGAATTTGGCTCCGTTGATGGTGATGGCGCGGAGAGCGGCTTCGCGCGAGATGCCTTCGCCTGGAAACTTTCCGGTGAACGGAGGGCCTTGCGATGCGGCTGAGTGGGGGTTTGTAGGGTCGCCAGATCGCGTGACGCCGATTTTGAGGGCGAGAAAGTAGTCGAGTGCATCGACGGGCCAGTCACTTCCGTACACGACTGGTCGACCGGCTTTCTCAATCTGCACGTAGGCTTGGAGGTTGTTCAAGCGGTAATCACCCAAAGAGGGGAAGGTGCTTGGGATGTAGAATGAACTAAGCTGTGCCCACTGGAAACTCATGATAGCGTCGACGTTCAGCTCTTTAAACCGTGCCCAGTCGTCTGGATGCGTCAATTCATCGTGGGCAAGACCGAGTCGGAAACTGTGGTCGGGGTGTTGTTTGCGGAACGATTCGGCTGCATCGAGACCAACTCGCACGGAGAGATCGCCATCGGCATGTAATTGTGCATCTAAACCTGCCAGAAACATGCCAGAGAGGGTGGCAGTGAGGATCTCAGGTGACCAATACGTCCTCTTCAGAGTCTTTGGATCTGGTGCCCAGGTCGTGTTCGAGCCGTTGACCAGATTCCAGTATGGTTCGATAGTAGCAGCAGTTCTGGTGGGGTAGGTGATGACGCCGTCCAGGAAAGCTTTGATAGCTTGCCACTTGTATCCCGGGGCGGCTTGCATAGTTGAGTTGTTGTCATACGAGTGAACAAGTTTAGCAATCTTGGAAACCAGGCTAGGTACGTCTTTGACGGAACTTGGGGCGTCGATGCGGTAGTTGAAGAATCCTCGTGAACTCAGCTCACCCTCTTGCTGAAGAGCGTCAAATACTGGCTTGAAATCGTCCAGGGCTGCAGCTTCCTGCCACGTTGTGATGCCCGCTTTGCGAAAGAGCAGCATAGCGGCTCGGGCAGCAGCCAATGCCTCTTCCGGGCTGGGCAAAGGTATGTTTAGTAAGTTGGCGGCATTGTCTTCAAGCACGCCAGAAGGTTCATTAGATCCTGGCAATCGATCGATAATGCCACCCGGTGGGTCCGGCGTAGCAGCTGTAATGTTGGCAATCTGCAAAGCCCGCGAACTTGCTATGATGGAATGATAGTCCGATGAATGAACCGCGACAGGCCTCTTCGTTTTCAATCGATCGAGTTGCTTCGTGGTGATCGGCCCGCTGTGCGTAACTAGTGTCGGATAATCGAGGTTCACAGCCTCGAACCAAGTATCATCTGACTTGTTCGGTTCGTCGTCAATGCAACGCTGCATGTGCTCCAAGAACTTCTCCAGATCCAGCGCTTGGTAGTTAAGATCGCATTTTAGGAGAAAGATGCCACCGCCAAGGACGTGCATGTGAGAGTCGATCAACCCAGGAATCGCTGCATGTCCTTGGAGGTCCACCACCTTTGTCTTACTACCAACGTGTTGCTTGATATCTTCATTCGATCCGACACAGACAATGACTCCATTTTTGACCGCCAGAGCATTGACTTTGGACGAGTATTGGTCTAAAGTGTAGATGGACCCGTTGTGGAAGATGATGTCGGCAGGTTGCGACCCCTTGGCTGGTGCGGCGCTCGCTGCGAAGACGAGCGTCAACGCTGTGAGCTGTCGCATCAACATAATGTTGGGAATTGCTCAAAGTGGGAAGAATTTGGTACAGCTTAGATTGACGCGGATAGATAAGAGTGTGTGAAGCGATAATGAGAACATGAATGCCTCACAGCTTCATATAAATACTGCGTGGACAGGCTAAATTGCTCGCATCGCTATGTTGACTGACGAATATAGGGCCGAAAGAAATGAGAGGAAGACCATTCTGTGGTGGGAAAGTACAAGCGTTGAGGTGCGGTGAAGTTTGAACGGTACTGCCGATGCCGTTCTTTACATACTCTCATTTGTTGATCGAAGTACATGAGCAACGAAGCAAGCCTCGACGAAATCTTCAAAATAGGTCTCTAAGCTCTTGAGTTGCGCTCTAAGGAGAGCCACACATGATCAAGACGATCTCCGTCTCAGCAAACAAGCTGATGCCTTCGATGCACATCATTCCTACACAGCTTCACATGAAACTCCCCAAAAAGTCGTACCTAGGCACAACCGCTGATATTTGTCAATGACAAGGATAACGAAGGCAGAGCTTCGGCCGAAAGACCACGTCTAGAAGGGATAGGCGATGAGTTTAAACGGCAAAATACAACATATATCTCATGATGGGTGTAAGCGGAAAGACGGGGTTTCGAGGTTTCGAAAGCTGCGACGGCAGCTTACGGAAGAGCATCGGGCTTTCGGACTTTCGGGCTTTTAGCATCTGCGCTTGTCCACCGACGACCCTGAACACGAAACGTCATCTCTGAACTTTGCTCTCGGCCTGAATCTGACACCGACGTCGTTGCGCATGTTGCCGGCTTCGAGCCGGTTGTCTTAGTAATCGCACGCCATCTTCGTTGAAGGTCGGTTGCTGGGGTGGCTGCGACCTTCCACTCGTCCACTGGGTGTGTGGGTCGCCGGGTAAAGGAACGACGGTCGATCGTGAATTGTCAGCGCCGTTGACTACACTAGTTCATCTACACAAGCTCACCCCTCGCAGGGGCGTAGCGAGGAAGTCGTTTACCGTTCTATTGTGGTCGCGCTGCTCCTTCGCCCTCGCTTCCTGAAGGCCCCCGCGGCTGGTCAGCTGGGAGTGGTGGAGGATTTCGAACATGAAGCGGGCGCAATACGATCGTCTCTTTCTGGGCGCGCATGCCCAGACGGTACATCGCCCACCACTTAGACGACGTTTCCAGCTCCAGATGAAGAAATGATTTATTGCGAGGGAATTTGCTGGTGAAATGTTACCTTATAGGCGCTGTATTTCAGGGCGGTCATTGACCCGGCGCAACTGTTCCTAAACCATAATCACCATGGCAATGACACAGTGGATGCACTGCATCCTTCTTCTATTCACCGCACTTGTTGCATCTCAAAATACAACAGTACCGCCATGCGAGCACTGCGAAGATGAAGCCCACGGCTTCGCCTCTCTCAACGGCGGGACGACAGGCGGGAAAGGCGGTCCCATAGTCTTTGCAAACACATGGGCAGAACTCGTATCCTACTCAGCACAAGAAGGCCCAATAATCATCCGCGTGAACGGAATGCTGCAAGCAGACGAGCGCGGCTACGAGATACCCATCGCAAGCAACAAGACGATCATCGGAGTAGGCAAAGAATCCGGGGTCGTCGGCGGAGGCTTCGCCGTCAAAGGAACTCGCAACATTATTTTGAGAAATATGCAAGTATCCGATACAGCCATAGCTGAAGACTGGCCAGGAAAGACCGAAGATTGGGATGGGATCCAAGTCGATACCGGTTCCAACATCTGGATCGATCACATGACAGTACGTATTCGCAGCACCACTCCAAACCTCTATTTCCAGCAACATTACATCACCATCCCCCACGTGTTATTCCCCAAGGAAAACAAGCTGAGCGTTCAACTAACCCACACCCCACAGTTCGCCCGCATGAACGACGGCCTGATTGATCTCCGGCGCGACACAACCTACACAACCGTTTCATCCACCATCCTCAGCATGCACAACAAAGCCTTTGGAATCGGGTGGACGACCAACGTAACCGCGCGCGTCACAATAAATGACTGCTTCTTCAACAGCACAAACCAGCGCAACCCCTCCGCCGATAACCTCGCCATGTGCCACATGTACAACAACTATTTCCGCAACTGCACCAGCTATGGCACCTATGCCAGAGGCAACACAAGCCTGCTGTTGGAAAACTCGTACTACGAAGACGTGTTTGATCCTGTTGTCGCGGGCCCGAATGCGAGTGTCAAGGCAAGCTGGGTAAAGTTCAAGAATTCCGAAGGGGAGAAGGTGCTAGGAGTGAGGGAGGAGGAGGTCTTTGACGCAAGGGAGTATTATGATTATAATTTGAGGGATCCGTGGGATCTACCAAACGATATCCCGTATTTCGCAGGGCCGCAGGAGGATATCGGGAGTTAAGTTGTTTACCCGATGTTAGATGTTGTTTGGTAATGGAAGATGCGTATCTGGAGATTGTTTATGAAGTGATAAACCCATCTACATTCTAGTAAGGACGAGATCGAATAAGATACAAGAAAACGCGACTCACTCTTCTCCTCTCCTGTCCCCCCCCCCCCCCCCCCCCTTCCTCAAACAAACTTTACCGCATCAACCAACCCCTGATACAAAACCCAGCTAATCTTTTCTTCTCAGCATCATCACCATGCCGCGCCCCATCCCCCATCATAACTCCCGCGTATCGAACCGCCATTCACGCATCCACAACCAGCACCATACTCGCCGCCGTCGTCTTTGCCGCCCACACGCTAATCGCCTTATTCAGCTCAACAACGCGCTAACAACATTTCCCTACAGGTCGGCCGCGTTCCACGGGATGGATTTGCGCGACCACTATCTTCACGCTAGGTTTCGAGACGCGCATCTAGTCAACGACGTTTTCGGACAACGTGATGATGCTGGAAGGGGGGAAAGTCTCGCTGCACACGTTCGTTGGTGCCCAGGTGCATCATCACGATATCAGGGCGCATGCGTGGCGGGAGAGCGCAGCCAGGTGATTAGTTCCCGCGCCACTATATTTATAGCGAGGAAGCCCGCCTTATTTATTACGAAAGACTTGGCTATCGTGTTCGTTAACCCGTATGTGTGTGTGTGTGTGTTTTGCGAAACTCTAACACTTCAAGTAGCTGACACGTGTTCCTACCTAGGTAGTTATCTACCAAAGATTCTATCCAAAACTAAGCCGGCGCCGAGGTAGAAGGGGTAAAATAGATTCTTTATAAGGCGAGGCATTTTTCTTGTGGTGGAGAAATGGTGGAAAAAGCTTGGAGGGCTCTTTTCTTCTTTTGCCATCTTTGAGAATAAGGAGGGATTGTGGTGGGGCATATGTAAAGGTGAGGGGGAAAGAACGTAAACCCCCCCCCCCCCTTCAACATCCTGCTGCATCTTTTACCACTAGGTATGCGCGCAAACAGCCCTCTTCCCCTCACCCCCACCACACCCGAAACTAGCCTCCTTATGTGCGTGTGCGTAATATTCAGGTAAAACCGTTACCAGGCTGCCCCGTAACAGAGGCGCCGAGCGCCATGATGGCGAAACTGCGGTAGACTGGCTGCTGGCGGCTGCGTAGATCTAGCTGTGTAGATCTGTAGGCAGGGCGAGGACGGCGGCCGTTGCTAAGGAGCATGCGGCGACTAGCAAGGTGGATGCGGAAGCGATGTGCATGATAAGCTGGACTGACGATTGGGGGATGTACGACTGGTTGCTTGATATCCATGTCTCATGTCTCCAACAAGTCGGTCTCTTGTCGAGCACTTTTTTGTAGACCCCACGTGCCGGTATAAACTTTACTTTGGGTGTAGAAGAAGCACGACACCATCTATTTCACGTATATTGCAAGCGAATGAGGATGGCGGTGGGATGAGTAGAATTTTTTTTTTTTGGCTTGCTCAAGCAGAAACGGAAGACCTGTCCATCCAACCTAACCTGGGCCCATCTAGCGAAAAGCCAATGTCGGCAGACATGTTTTGCCATCTCTGCCACCCCATATCGCGATACCGCGACACCAACACTATGTCATCACTAGCGGTTTGGTCAAGGCAGCGGTGAGGAAGACTTACACATCGTTGCGTCCCAAGCATCTAGTTCATCTCCCACCGGTCCATGTTGAGAACGGCGGTCGACTATCCAGGCAGCACCACGTGGAGGCGCAAGGGTCCGACTTCTACCGCCCGTCCACCTCTTGCGATCAAACCCAGCATTAAACGCCTTGATCCATATTTCTCCAAGGCAACTCTTTTCCAAATCAGCAAAGCTGCTCCAGCCGTGTGTGGTTTGGCCACGAATAGCCAAAAGCCGACGACGAGAAAGTCGGCCAACCAAATGTTTCTTTTTCTTGTTTTCCAAAATGAGACTCGAAATAGTTTTTTCTGTCTTCTTCCAAAATGATAAAACGCAAAAAGGAAATGATGTTGTCCACGAGAGTTTTGCCCGTAAAGGGCGGGGTAACAGAGGCTCCTAGGAGCAATGTTTTCCACAAAAATGTTTCCACGAAATGTTTTCCATGAATGGTTGGTGCCCGTGAGGGCAACACGAGACTGTACTCCAGAGGTGTGACACGAGAAGTTGCCCATAAGGGCGACACGAGAGGGTACCTCTAGGGGCCACACCGGAGTATGACCCGTAGAAGTGACACTAAAAAAGTCCTGAAGGACTAATCTCAAAAACCCCCGAAGGGTAACCCAAAAACCCACAAAGGGCGGTCCTATCTAGTAGGTTTGAGGTTTGTCTGCATCTCAGCCAAGGACCATGCGGTCTGTCAAAGACTCAGCCGTCGACTCGAAAGCAGACAGTGAGCTCCATATCTGTAGGCCTTTTCCGCACACGGATCCCTGAAAAGAGATCCCCTGGCGGCGGGGATACGCGAACGTTCCCTGCAGGACAAAAGACCGACGTCGTTACGGACGCCGGCACAGCAGCTCACGCGGATGAACCGGCGCGGCGAGGGCGAACCTGAACAAGCGAACTTATCCGGAACACAGGCGAACCTGAATGGACGGGCGAACCCAGAGGAAGCAGGCGTACCTGATGGAGCGGGCGTACCCGAATGGGAAAATGGCACCAAGGCACAGCGGGCGGGCGGGGAGGAGGGGTCTGCACAATAGCCAAGACATCGGGGGGATGTGCGTCCAAGGTTGCCTGTCAGAAAAGTGCCATGGACCTTGAAAGGTCTATCGGAGACTTCCGGAGAAGCTCCATATCGCAGGCGTCTTCCACACGCATCTCCCTGAGAAGGGTTATACTGGTGGCGGGGTAACGGCGGACCGTTCCCTTCTAAACAGGTCCCTCACGCGAACCATCATGGGGTGAGAAAAGGATACTCTACCTGGAACCTGTAAGGGCGAGCGAGTGGATGTGACCAGGACTCGGGCCAGAACGGAGGACAAGGAGCAAACCAGTCTCAGCCCCTTGAAAACAAGACAGCAGCCATGACAAGCTGAAATGGGCCAGATCTCCAAAGCGCCGGCACGGGAGACGAAGCTCTATTGAGCTGAAATGGGCCAGGGTGTCCGAAACCTTCCCAAAAGATCTCTCCAAAGCGCCCCTACGTCGTTGAACCTGGGTTCCCCACAGTTCAAGCCAGTAGGCTGTTTCAGGCTGGGCGTGTCCCACTGGAGTTCTCCAATGCACGCCCAATCCTAGAGGAAGAGCGATGTCAGCCAAAAAACGCCGTGGACCAAATGGTCTGTCGAAAGCGTCCGAAGAAAGCTTCATATCGCAGGCATCTTCCACGCTCGCTGTCTGAGAAAACAACACTGGTGGCGGTAGTATAACCCTTTGGCTGACAATCTCCTCCCCCTGTCTCGCACCGCAGCGCAAGACAAAAACATCGACTATTTAGTCGATCCTGGGCATCTGATGGTGAACGTTTCGTGGCCCACACCTTTCAAAGTGTACCGACGAACACTGCTCAAAACGATGCCTCGGTCGCATTCGACCGCTAACGTCATAATCCACCGGCCGGACGTATCGCCAAGGGCTGCATGCCTGTCAGAGTCAACACACCCGCGGGGATAGCTAGAGCTCGCGTTTGCCCTCTCGCACTGTGCGCATAGAGAGGACTGTTGATGACGGATTGAAGGAGATGAAGCGCATGGAAGCAATGTTTCCCCTTTCAAAAAGACCCTGGCTTCGACTCGACGATGCGCACACCATGTGGCCAAAGAAGCCACGACTTCCTACATGTGGTTTGGCCGCCACAAGGGAGAAGCATGCTTGCACGTCAATAACCCAAGGGCCGGCAGGCCTGTCGGAGCACGAAGCTTCATATCTGCTGGAATCGTCCACACGCGACAGCCTGAAAAGGCGACACTGGTGGCGGGGCTGCGACAAGCGCTCCCTGGCGTGAAGTGTCTTCTCCCTTGTTCACGGTTTGCATGCGTCATCTTTGATGACAACATGCCTCAAGAGGAGGCTGGGACGAACTTTGTGCGTAGTATCGTTCAAGGCGTCGGCTGGTATGTGCAGTCGGTGGAAAGGAAGACAATATGGGTCATCGAATGTTGCGAAAACGCGAGGCCTTGGTCAAGAGCGTCGGCAAGGCCAGCTCCTTTGGAAACGTGATAAGTCAAGATGGTGGTGTAAGGGGAGATCGTTGCGAATAACAAAGAGGAAGATTGCAGGGTGGGGTCAAGTAGATGGGGTTGGTGAGCTGAGCTGGCCAGGGTCTTTTGTTGGGTGGTCACATCGGGGCGAAAAGAGCTGTGGACTAGCGCCGGATCCATGGCACGAGTGCTAGACGCCAGTAAACAGCACCACGTATCAAATCACAATAAGAAATGGGGAATACCAAGCTACTCTTTGCAGAGACGGGGAAGCCAACCATGGTACCGTTCCACATCCGGCATCGGACGACCTGTGCAGGAACAGAAACACTGTCCCAGACCCAGACGAACGTTGACGCGAGAACTGAGCTGTGAGCAAGGCCACCATAACGATTCTCGTAGAGCGAAAGCCCGGATCATCGAGAAGTCGTGTAGCCAAAGCTGCAGGGCCGCAAAGTGAGGCGTGTTCGTCCTTTCGCGAGTCTTGGCCGGAGTGTGGAGGGGAACATGACTGTCTCGGCCTGTTGTCTCGTTTCGAATTTACCTAGGGGGCCGACCGGACAGACTGAATCGAAGAAATTCCAGCAAACCTTGGGGGCGCATGTCCGGCCGTCGGAAGTCATGTCGAAGTCTAATCGCTATCTCCCAAGAGCTCGGCGAGCTCCGCTTCTTCTTCCGCAGTCATCATGCCTTCTTTTCGCTCAGGCTCCTTGTCCTTCTCGTTACCGAGACGTTCGTCTTCGGCTTCTTGAATAGCCTTGGCAAGCTCTTGTGGCTTCAGGCTCCACTGTCTAACTGTGGCGTCAATGCCTACACTGATTATACGCTGTCCAATCAAGAGAAGACCTGTGACCTCTTCAAAGTGCCCAGTGAAAGTATGGTGTAGCTTGCCGCTAGCTTTCTCCCATACGCGGATCTCTTCGTCCCTGCATGCTGTAATGACCCATCCGCCATCCTCATCGATGGCGACATCGCGCACAAAGTCAGGGTGCTCAAACTTGGAATCCTCATCCCAGTCTCGGTCTCTGGACAAGCACTTCGTAGTTTTATCTGCTGATGCTGTCCACAGGTCGCCGTCAGAGTCGAAATGCAGTGTGTCGATGCTTGTCTCGTGGGCGATGATGGGTGATGGCTCGATCTCGGATGCTGAGGAGAGGCCGATCAGCCATCGCCTAATCTCTCGGTCGCTTCCGGCACTGAAGACTGTGACGGTGTCTTTGCCAGGCTCGTAGTCCGTTGGGTCCAGGGCGAGAGCAAGAATGCCTCGTGTATGTCCCTTGAGCGTATGCAGCCTCTTTCCTGCAGCGACATCCCACACAATGATGCTAGCATCTTGTGAAGCCGAGACCAAAATCTCCTTGCCGTTGAGAATGAAGGTGATGATGGCTTTGACGAAGTCACTGTGGCCCTGGAAGCGGGTAGAGGGCTTCCGCGAGGCGAGTGACCATGACCAAATCGACTTGTCCCAGCAGCTAGCAAACAGCGTGCCGGACTTGGCGGATACGGCGACAGAAGTGAGGGGTGCGACGGGTCCGGTAAAGGTGGCGGCGACTTTACTCGTCTGTAAGCAGACACGTCAGTTAGTGAACACCGGGAAGACGTGAAGCTTGAGCTTAGGAGCAGATGTCTGACCGACTTCAATGTTGATGTGCTTCACGCTGCCGGCAGCTTCAGCAACGTAGACATGGTTCTCATTGTGAGGGTCGGCAACGAGGGCGAGAATCTTGGACGGCAGCTTGGTGGGGTTGCCTTTGGTGTTCTTGGACTTGGACGCCTTCCTCGCCGACTCCTCGAGGGAGGAGCTAAAGCATATGCATATCAGCCACAGTCAACAGCAAGCTACGAGGAGACAATCGTACGTCGTCTGGAAGTAATGGCCTGGGTCGTTGGAGCGCGACATAATATAGGGTGGGAAGAGCGGTGACGCCTGATTGATGGTGGGATGCACATGGGCGGGTCGAGTTGGCCATGTGAGCAAGTGGCCCCACAAATATGACTCCGAGGGCCGCCAGCAACCTTGGCGGCAATAGCGGCTGAGTTCAGAAAGGGGCTTCCTTCACAGCGTCGCAGATTGTCAAGCTGAAGCAACAATCATGTATTATTAAACGTTTTCTTATGTACTGAAAAGATAAATATACCCAGACGCCGTAGATCGTTAAACAAAGGAAATATCGTGAGTCATGTGTCCGAGCAATGAAGCCCCATCTGTAATACGGTCGTGCCGTCATAAAAGTCGTAAATGCGTCGTAAGAGTGAGGCGGCTATCCAAAACGCGCCCATCATAACACTCGGGGGGATATCTCAAAAAAGACATTCCAGGCACCTCATTATTTTCGTGGATCATAGTCCAACAATGTGCGCCCAAAGACAAAATCTGCGCGATGCAATCATAAGGTCGTAAATGCAGATGCACATCATGTACAGGGTCGTTAAAAGGCGGGACCACCACCAGACGCGCTGGCGGCGAAGTCGCGAATCGCCCATCGCCATCCGCCTCTATGCTCGCCGTTGTCGCGAAGGCCACCAACCCAGCCTTCGACACGGCGGCGCCAGATGGCTTCTTCGTCGCGTTGGCGTCGTATAAAACTGGGGCCGACGTCGAACTCTTCGCCAACAAAGGTAGGATCCTCAGGGTTGGGTGTGCCGGTACCGCTCATGCCGTTGCCACCGGCCACACTCTCGTTATCTTTAAGGTCCTCAAGGCCGGCAAAGGGATCTTCTTCCTCGTCCATTTCAGATGGTGAGCGAACGTCGTTCACCGGGCGAGGGGCTTTGAGCCACGTCATCTTGACAGGGTCAAACACCATGCGGCCTTCATATTGCACGCTCCGGGGCACTGAGATCTGCGAGATCAATGCAGGGCGGGGCGGAGATGGTGCTGGTGCTGGCGCTGGTGGCTGAGCCAACTTTGCAGCTCGGGCAGAGAAGCTTCTCTGCGCCTGAGTTGCATGAATGGAAGAAAGCGCAATGTGCGAGATGGACTGTGAGCGGTCATGGCCACGGCTCATCTGGTTAGCTGCAGGAGAAAAGGTTGGCGTGCTGGCTGTGGTCAAGGCAAGGGTAGTAGTAGAAGTATTAGGGTGTGAAAAGGAAACGAGCGCCTCCTCGTTACCTTCCCAGCGTTGTAAAGTGGGGTTGTAAGTCATTCCTTTTTCGTCTACAGAGTGGTCAGTAGGAGCTGGATAGCGGTGGAGGAGTAATGTACTATGCGTGTAAGGCTGGGTCATTTGGCGAATCAACTGCGGTTTCTGCCCAGAGCCTTTTTTCCTGTGAGCAGTTGGGCTAGTATGAGGACTGCGAGCAGCAACTTGGGCAGCCCAGCTCACGGGTCTTGGGGCAGGGGCAATAGGGCCATCTGCTCGAGACCTCGTACCTGCACCTGCCAGACGTTGTTCCCGCGCATTCCTGCTCGCCGCGGTGTCGCGAGCGAATCGAGGAGTGTGGTCCATCTTGGGCGGGCTTCGCGGCGTCTGAGGCTGGGGCGTCACCATACGGTCCGGCATGGGCAGACGCGAGTTGCTAGGCTGCGTTCGCAAAGACTTGCTGCTGGCCACGTTGCGGGGCATCTTCTCAAACTGCTTCTCTTTCGAAGCCGAGGTGGGCAAGTCATCAAACAGGTCAAGCTCATGGCCATCGCCAAAATTTCGCTTGCGCTGGGGTTGCGTTAGCTTCTTCGGGGGCGGGGGGTGACGTGCGAGGACAGAGGGTGCCAGGTCACGTCTCACCCCTGCGCGACTCGGCGTCTCATTCTGGTGGCCGGACAGGCGCGAGTAAGAACGCATGGAAGGCGACTGAGGTCGACGTGGGTCGGAGTCGCGACGAAGATGAACTTGCGAGGTACTCTTTGACATTACATGGTGCGACTGAGAAGCGGCACCGCCAGCAGGAAGAAAGGGCATACGGGGAGGCTGGCTGTTGTTGGCATTGCGGAGGGCAGGGGCAGATCGCTTTGCACGGAGGAGCTGGGCGCTGGTAGTAGTGGGCATGGTTCTCGTCGACTTGTTCGAGGTAGACGCGCCGGACTCATAAACAGGGGTCAGCCTCGTGCGACTGGCAATGGAAGGCAACGGCCTGGGAATCCGAGACGTGGTAGGTCGGTCAGTAAAAGTGAGAGTGGTGGCAGGACGCGCAGCATGGGGCGCATTAGTTTTGGTGGCTGGCTTCTTGACGACAATGTTTTTGTTCAGGGTGAGCTTTTGGCTGTCGAGGATCTCACCTCGGCCAAAGTCGAAGCCATCCTCGAAATCGTCCTCTTCGGGAATCGGCTTAGGCTTTGGTGACGGTGCCTTGGGACTGGCCTTGGGACTACCAAAGGGTGAGAAAGGATCGTGTGAAGCTGTGGGCGAAAGCGGTGATAGCGGCGGCTCTTCTTGCGCGGGAAATGACGTGGGCGGTGCGGGAGCGGAAGTGGGTTGTTCGCGCAGCTGCAGGGGTGGAAGGAGCGACGGCTCGGCTGCTGGCTGTGGCGGTTGCTGCTGCTGCTGCTGTTGTTGTTGTTGCAGCTGCTCGGCCTTTTTGAGCTTCTCCAGACGCGCGCTAAAGTCCATGGGCTCGGTCGGCAGCACGAGACCGCCCAGGTCGTCGTCTTCGCTCTCCATGGTCATGCAGCTGCCCAGGCTGGGGCTCATGGCGGACACGGAGGAGCTGCGGGCACCACGGGTCGGCTGTCGCGTGCCTGCAAAGCGGATGCCCAAGGAACCCTCGCCCCAATCGAGGTCGTCGTCCTGCTCGTCGGCCGGCGTGCGTGGCACGGGCGCCTTCAACTTGAGACCCTCTGACGCGTTAGTGGGCAGCTCGAGATCATTGCCCCAGTCCTCGTCCACGTCCATCTTCTTGGTCGACTTCTTCTTCCCCAGCCTTTTGATTGACCCCCCTAGCAGCGCCGACGAGGGCACACTGGTGGGGATAGGGATGCCAGCCTGCTTCGCGGCCGAGGTAATTGCCGATGTGTTTGTTGCTTTGTCGTCCGGGGTGATGAGGAATTGCCAGTCGTCCTGGGACTCGGTTTCCGAGCGGACGCTCATGCGCGATGATAACGAGTGGACAGTGGAATTCTTAAACAGGAGGCCGTCGGAGCGGTCGTCGAAGTCGCCATCGTCCCATGATTCCATCTTGGAGCTGTTGGAGGTTATGGAAGCGATGCGCGCCGCAAAGGAGCGGTTGTTGGCCGCCATGCTCGGGGGGAGCGCGATAGTCGCAGGTGCGTGTTTGTCGTGTTGGAGTGCAGGATCTTCGCAACAAAGTACAGGTGGTTGGGGGTGGGCCGGCAAGGTGGTCTGTCAGGTTCCTGCAGCACAAGCGAGGCGGTGGACAGACAGAGGAAGGCGCGCCCAATGGCCCGCACGCTAGACACGCGTGTCGATGCTAGTATAGACGGTATTCTTGGGGCAACCCTGCAGCAACAGGCAAAGGCGGATGACGAGAGCGGTCCCTGAGAATCCTTTTACCTCTCCACAAATAAACAGTAACGTGGCCGTCTATATGTATTCGTGCGTCCCTGACCCATCCTGAGGGCCCGGCGCACGGCGGCTTGATTCGTGTGAGGGACGGGTGCCTGGTCGTCAACACACACTAAACACTAAACCTTCACGCTTGACGGGTGTTGCCTGCGCCGCCACCCTCTCTCCTGTGGCCCCCGACGCCGTATTTCCGCATTGTGGCTCGCAATATAAACTTCGTGTCGCCGCCGTCTCAGACAGACGAGAGTGGTTTCAATAGTTCTCAGCGCACGTGAAACACTCGGTACCAGTTCGCAGTGCTCTTCATTCAATCCACCCGCTCCGCTTGAGACACCTCTCAGCGCTCCCGCTAGACCCGCTCTGATCACCACCCGCGCCGCGCAAGCGTCAAACTTGCCCGACTGGGTATCCTCCCGCAGCACCGCCTAGTTCGTGCACATCATCCAACGTGCAATGTCTAGCCGTTGTATCCTGCCCATCGACCCTGCTGACGGTCGCGGGGAAACTGTGGTCATTGAAGTCCAGCCCGAGGGAAGCCATCCTCTTGACGTTAGGCTGGTCGGGTGCGAAGGCGAGAGCCCGTATGTGGCATCGAGTAAGATTATGTCTGTAGCATGTTCATGATTCGCCATCTAACGCGGACCCAGTCCAGCACCGTAATCTCGCACAACTCAAGCACAAGTTCAAGGGCTCCGATGATGAGTGGGCGGCCGTCTTGTCTCATTTCTTGCTCCACAAGGAGCTTGAGAGCGGACAGGCCGACCTGCTGGAAGGGGTCCGTATGGTCTACACTCTGAAGAATGACAATCTTGAAATATCCTTCCGCCAGGATGTGCAGACGATAAAGGTGGGCTACAGCGAGTATCCCCGAAGCTGGTCTAATCCCTACAGGTTACTTTGGGTGAGATCATCCTGCCACGAGACGATGACTTTGAGTTCAACCCGTTCGACTGGGCTCAGGCTTCAGCGATAGCTCATGCCCAAACACTTCAACAAATGACCGACTTGAAGGCCCGAGTAAGCAGCGAGCAAGAGGCCATCGCCAAGCTCAACGCGCAGCTAGATGACTTCATCAAGACTAAGAATGAGACGGAGACGGCCATATTGCGGCAGTTTATGGAGCTATTGAATGATAAGAAGAGAAAGATCAGGGATCAGAACCGCCTTCTAGCCGGCGCAAAGGTTGAACCCGCGGCAGGTATGTCAGACGTCGCCTACGATCCGTATCCACAAGACTAACAACCCTCTCCAGCAACCGCTGTGCAATCGACGCGGGCAGAGACGAAGACGCGCAAACCCCATGCGTCACGCACATCCAAGCGCAAAGCTACAGCGCAGGCACCGGAACCAGACTTGGCTACAAAATCAGGGTCCGACAGCGACCAAATGGAAATAGATCAGGCCAAGGTGGAAGAGCGTGACGACGAAGAGATGCCGGAGCCCGTGACACCAGACCAGTCAGACGATGAAACAGACGAAGACGAAGACCCTGCGCCACACACAAGAGCGAGGTCATCTGAAACAGTCAGGTCCAATTCTGGAGTCGCACATGATTCCAAGGTTGAAGCTGCAGCTGCAGAGACCAAGGGCGTCCCGCCGCCGCGAGCACTACCGTTCACCAAGAAAGCGATGGTGACGCGGAGCAAGGACGTTAAGAAACAGCCTTTTCCACCCCCAGCCAGCGACGAAGACGACGAGACGGAGGATGAGGAGCTGTGAATCCAGGGGTTCATTTGTGTTCCCGCTAATGCACGCCAGAAGAAACATTCCAACATCAAAAGGGGTGATGGAGCTTAAATTCGGTTTTCTCCTTAACAATGCCTTGACACGCATTGTTGATGAGAGGGTCTCGATCTTTTGGACCGGCGAAGCAAAATTCAACGAGTTGAGGTGGTAGTTTTCTCGTTTACTGCAGTGAAGGTGCAGGGGCTGCCTACCGACTATCACCCTTACACACCGCTTACTACAAACATCGCACCAACACCAGAGTCAGATCCTTTGGTGCAGTTGATGATAATGATTAAGGGCAGGATAGAATCAATGTCCAGTTGGATCTTTTCACGATTTATGTCTGGCTACCAGCATTCCGCAATGGATACTTGCAAATTGGTTGACGTTTAATGTCATGCACGTCGATGACACAGGGCACCAGAAACGTCGCAAGTAGGATTCGATGAAAGAGTAACAAACACGTGGAATATACCAATCCCAAATGTCTGGCGCGGGTGTCGCATGCAAAAACGTGCCATGGTAGTTCAAATGCGATGTTGCCAGGCTAAAGGGATCTACGTGTGATGTGGTGTGGAGCGTGTCGGTGGCAGCGCAGCGACCAATGGACGATGCAGAGGCTCCGGGCTGAAGGCGCGTACGGGTGTCAAGCCTCCGCCAAGACATGATCACCTCTACATGTCGTCCCTCACCCCGACGCTGTCGCAAACGCTGAACCGCCTTATTTTCGACGTCACGTCCAGAGTCGCGATACTCTCCACTGCCAGCCGCCCCAGCCATGTCCCATTTGGGCCTTATCGATCCGAGATAGTAGCGCCTGTGCTTTGGGTGGTGTCGTGACCGAGGGTGAGGCTCCGCTATCCACAACAACAGTCGGGTGAAGCTATTGTGCTAATGGCATGCGAATAGCATTCCCTTCTTCACATCGCATTGTTCCCACGCGTTCGACCTGACTCCCGCCCTCACACCGCAACCTTGGATATATCTCGGTCCCCGCTCAAGCGCTCCACCTAATGCTCCTTCACTCCCACACGTCGTTCCATTGCACATACCGCCGCCGGCCTGCGACTATTCCACTACGCGCAACCACACATTCGAGCTAACACGCCATGTCGGGCCCAGATCCACCTGAGCCTACCATCGACCCGGCGCGACCCCTCAAGCGCAAGCATCTCTCTGCCCCCGACCAAGCCGACCTCGACTCGCTCGATACCATCTTCAAGCGCATAAAGGCCGCGGTGCCGCCAACGCCGTACATTCTCTCTACGCCCTCACTAGACCCGTATCGCTACCACTCACAACAACAGGCCAATGCCTGGATGATAGGAAGGCTATGGCACTCCAACGAGGAGCACTTGCAGTATAGGACCTACCTCTATCGCGAGCCATGCCAGGATTGTTTCGAGCTACAAGCGGGCGAAGACGATGAGCCCGAGCCCGAACCTCCCCGCTCACAGGCTGCCAACGGCAAACCACCCAAGAAGAAGCCAAATCTATCTGCATTCAAGGTCAAGCAGGCAAACGGCACCGTCACCCCCGGTGTGAAGATCAGCTCGCCTAGCCCTGCGCCAGCAAAGGCCCCGTCAGACCAGGCAAACGGTATTAAGAAGGCCGAGAAACTGGGCACGCAGACTGAGAAGGCCGAGCCCAAGTCGCAACGATCGTGGGTACACTTGGCCCGATACAAATGCTCTGCTGACCAACATCCTCCAGTTCATCTGACGCTTCACGCGACGAGCGTCGTGCCGGTAAACCCATGCGAGATGCCCCTCACTCCGACTCGCGGCCGCGGCCTTCATCCACGCAGAAGAGCGAGAATACCAACTCGAAAGGCAGCATCGAGAAATTTGACCCCTCAAATTCGACACCACACGGCTTGCCCCCGCTGCTTTCACCCGTACATGAACCACTAGGCAACCCCTACGGCCTCCCGAACATCCTGTCGCCCACGCTTCCGTCAAACGTGCAGGCCGAATTGGATAGACTGGAGGTCCAACGCAAGCGTGCAGACTCGGACGCATCTGTATCCTCGTCAGATCGCAAGCCTCAGAATCTGGCTGTGCCGCCTGACGCATCGCAAAAGTATAACGGCACACCCAAGTCTGAAAACCGTGGGCGCTCAGTCTCAGTGAACGGCAAATCGCCAAACCCCGAACCAGTCAGTCATGCTCAAACAACAGATCCCAATATGATAGTTAAACTGAAATTTTCAAAGCCCAAGGCGCAAGTTGTTGGCCAGATTCTCCGTCTACCTCCAAAACGAACTAATGCCGAAAAGAAAGAGCGCAACGACACGCCGAAGGCCACAGCGATAGAAGTGAAGCCCAAGATCGCCGAACCGCCCATTATCAAGAAGAAGCCAGTCCCCAAGGTAGCGGCAAAACGAGGTGAGGCTGCCGCGCCGGCATCTGCGTCTACACCAAACACAAGCGCGAAGCCGACTCCTGCAAGCGCAAAGGTCGCGGAGAAGCGACCACGGACCGACGAAGATGGATCATTGGCAATGCCTCCCGCTAAGCGCCCGAGAGCAGGCTCAACCCAAGAACGGCCCATTACCCCGGTGCAGAACACTGCGTCTCCAGCTCTTTCGACCAAGTCTTCTGCGCAGAAGCCTAACCCACAATACGCAACCCCCAAGAGGGATATCAAATCCGTAAGCATGTTACGCAGTCAGTCGTCGGAGAGCAATGACGTAACTCCCGGTCGATCCGGCGCGACTCCCGCTGGCGTGAAGATGGAGTCAAAGGCTGGGCCCACTTCGGCACCTCTGAACAGTAAGAAGCAGGTCGACATCGCATTGCTCGGACAGACCTCTGCAAAGTTGAATCAGACCGGTCGTGCCCTTAAGCATGAGGCAACCAAGATTCTCAGCAACGCCAACAGCAAAAAGGACGAGAAGCGAGCGGCGGTCACCAACTTGGAGTGCATACTGTAAGTTTATCTCCAAGGACGTCTTTGACTCTACTGACCAGTTCAGGGCATACATGGCCGCATACTTTGCCCAAGATCTTTCGCTGAATCTCCGCGGTCGCGCTGGCGAAGTTGAGCAAACATGGAAGACCTTGCTTCCACTCTGTATCTCCTACGCCCGATGTACAAGAGACTTTCAGCACCTAGACGGGCTCCGTTCCTACCTCGGCTCCACCATCGCCTCCGCAATCTGCACGCACGTCTCGCAACGATGCAGCAACCCAAAGTCCCACGACTCACCCCAAGACGCCAACCACCCTGAAGCCAATCGACCGCAGAACTCGCTCGTCGAGAACTTCGCCCTCCTCTCCGACCACACACTCAAGATGAACCGCCACTACCAAGACGCGCGCATCGCCCTGCCAATCGAAGACCTGCAAACCGCATACAAAAAAACCTACGCCGCCCGGGAAGCAAACATTAAGCTAGCGCGCGAACCCGAAAAAGTCAGCGGCGCTCGAATGTCAGGCCCGTATTTTCTGCCCCTTGGCACGGATACCACGCCTATCCAAGCTGTGCGCTTCGGCCTCAAGTTCCTGCACGAGTACTGCGAGAAGGAGAAGCTGGAGTACAGTTTGCGTGTTAACCTCGATCGGCCCGAGTAGGACGACGGCGGTTGTGTCGATGTAAGCGCGGGTGGTGGGAGTGCGGTGAACGATGGTGCCGATGATTGTGATCCGCCTACGCCGGGACCGTACGATGGCGGTCTTGATGATGAGGACTCCGATGGGACTTTGGATGGCAATGGAGATGGTGAGCCGCGTACACCGCCTTATCGCGACGAAAGCGACTCTGATGCTACCGTTGATTTGAGTGATACTTTCGATGGCGATACCAACTTTTCTGTCGATTATCCTGCTCCCGGTTGATTGTGGACGCACCCTACCAACGCGAACAGAACGGCGCGCCCATGTTCAGTCTGTCCAAGCTTCCCATTATTCCTCCATCCATCCATCCAGCGATTATTCTCAAAGCACGACGTGTAACGGCCCCACACACACACTTACATCACCATCATTCCATCCTTCCAATTGGCGTTTCCCCGGTCTTGTCTTTTGATTACCAGACAGCGAATCCAGCCAGGCTCGTCACATTGTTCTTGTTCTCTTTCTGTTCTTCTTTCTTGATTCGTTTCCATCATACAACCAAATTAGCTCTCTGATACCCCTCTGTGAGGCGCGGCCCTCTTCCCCTTCTCTTATTTCAATCTTCTTATCTTGGTCCTTGTTTGGGGCGTGTGGGTTAGATTAATGTTTCGATTGGCGGGAAGTTTTGTCTTATTTTGAAAATATTAGCATGGCGTAACAGTGGTCGGTTGAACGGATGGTCGTTTTGGCGGTACGATGGATGAATGTGCCAATGCATGAAAACCAAGCTGGTAAAAGTTTCCAAATGAAGTTGAAGAAAAAGAGAAAAAGACATTGTCATATCATCCATATCAACGAAAACTGGCTACGTGATTACCCATCTCATCTCATGTCATCCCATCCCTCAAATCTTGAGCGAAATTAACCGCCCCAAAACGCCATAAAAAACTCCATGCTCATAACCATCCCGCCCACTCACTCACTCACTCCCATCACCCCAAAAACACCTTCTCCAACCTCTCCAGCAACAAATCCGCATGATACCTCTGGAAAATCAGCATAGGCCTCAGCCTTACCGCCCTCTCACCCGACCCGCCAATATTAACCCCCTGCCCCTTTGCCCTCTTCAACACCTCATCCCTGCGCGCACTATCAAACGCAATAAACGTACCCTGGCCCTGACCCCTGAGATTCTGAATCTCAGCAGGAAACCTCTCGCTCAACCTGGCCAAGCCCTGAAACAGATAATCGCCCGTAGCCGCCGTACTATTCACAAGATCCAAGCGCTCAATCTCCTGGATGATGCTGCGAAACAGCAACGCGCGCGCGGGATCACCCATCCACGTGTTGAACTGACGATACGGCTTGTTGGGTCGCAGGGCGTCGTTACCAAAGTAATAACCCGCTGTTTGTGCCTTTTTCGAAAACGTAACCATATCCGGAGGCGTCTTGAGACCCCAGTGGTCATGCGCCCAGAATTTGCCCGTCGCGCCGACGCCCGTTTGGACTTCGTCGACGATGAGCAGGACGTCGTGTTTCTTCGTCAGCTCGCGCAGGCCGCGGAAGAAGAAGGGTGTTGCATGGTTATCGCCGCCTTCGGATTGGATCGGCTCGACCACCACGGCCGCAGGCGGGTTATGGTATTCAGCGATGATGCGCTCTGTTTCGTCGAGGCAGCGCTGCTCCTCCGCCCTATTCTCCGCTTGGTGCTCTGCCAACGGGTATTTGAGCAAGGGAAAGGGAGCTTGCGGCCAGTCGAAAGCGGGGATATCGAGTTTGTGGATGGGTTTCGAGCGCGTGGTGGATAAGCTGCCGAATAGACGGCCGTGAAACCCGGTCTTGAAGGAGAGGATGGACATGTCGGGGGCGCCGGGTGCTTTGTTGTCCATGGAGGAGGATATGTCTTCGGCGGAGAAATCGGCGGCGGCGCCCCCACGCTGCTGCTGCCGCTTCCACATAAAGGCTGCTTTGTAGGCGAGTTCGTTGGCGTCGGAGCCTGCTTGCGCGGTGAAGACTTGGTTCAGGCCCTTTGGTGCGACGGATAGGATCCCGCTCTCGAGGATGTCGGCCCAGTCGTGCTGGGGGAAGTTGCCTAGTGCCGGTCGGTTTATGATTGCGGACGCCATTTCGGGGGAGGTGGCGGCGAGCAGGAGGGATGGGTTGTTGTAGCCGACTGGGATTGAAGCGATTTGTGCGTATACGTCGAGGAGGACGTTGCCGTCTAGGTCGGCGATGCTGCGATGCTTGTTAGTTGCTTCTTCCGCGTGGTATAAGGTCGGGCGCATACTAGTTGCCGTAGCTTCGTGAATAATCCGCCATCATGTTCAAGCTTCGAGTGTCGAAGACTTTGCTCAGCCTCTCAATAGCTTTCTTGCTTTGCGGGCCGGGGATCTGGGTCTGGACGATTGGCAGCTTGGGCTCGTCGGGGAAAAATGATTGTTCCCCGCTGTCTGCGATGGCGGCTGCTGCAGCGGAAGCATGGCGTCTTTGGAGGCCAATTGATGCTCTTGGGGTTGTGAAAGCGGTTACACGAGGTAAGGAAGTCCGAGAGCGGCCGGCTGTGCGAAGAAGCGAAACCATTGTGCTTGTCGCCAGTAGGCCGTTGTGGTGTTTAGGAAAAGTTGGCGTAGGCGCGCACTGGTAGCTGCGGGGAGCTTGAGGATGCGGGGAGACGCGACGTCGATCACTTGCGCCTGGTATCGATAAGAAGGAAGAAACCAAATGCAAGTCGAAAGTTCTCAAGTCGTAGAAGCAATATCACAATTCAATCGAACCTCTGTCTTGAACAGAGCGCCACACGGCCTCTTATACAATCGTTTATCTATGGCCCGCTGATAGAGCTACCAGACCAACCGGCCCTAACCCGTTGCTATCCCCGCACAAGCTCGTCCAAGCGAGCATCCCGCAAACCTTAGTCTACGCTGGACCCTCGACTAAACCGCTTTCGGATGATTCAAAATGGCAATGTGATCCGATACACGCCACAGACGCACTGGACGCGCAGGACGTACGTTATACATACTATATGACTGGCGCGGAAAGGAATATTGCATTGTCATGTTGAGGGGGCTTGTTGTCCGACGGAGAGCGTGGGTTATTTTTGGTAGTTGATTTCTCTTGTTACGTTTGGGGTTAGCGCGGTGGTTGATGGTATATGGGTGGGTAGATGCGATGGGCTTGTGCTTGTAGGTTTTGGAGGATGGAAGCGATAGCTAAGGCGCGTTTGCTTTTCAGTTGCAGTAAATGTGATGGATTGAGAAAGAAAGGGTACAGAGATCACAAGGGACGAACATCACAGTCGGTGTGTTGAGGATTCTGACGAATAGCAACGAATCCAATTGTCTAGTTACATGATCACTGTTTCGCTGTGTCTATGAAACAACACGAATTGAAGTAACGCACGCTTCATGACTGCACCCTTTGCAAATGAGTCAATGCCCGCAACTCTGAGCAGCCAAAAATGCGGCACGCAGACTGTCGGATTTGTTGAACGCACGCATAGGGTAAAAGTTGAGGATTGACTGAGGTTGTATTGTAGAAGCTATGGAAGGTTTAGGTAGGTGAGTGACCGTAAACAGCGCTAGCCTAGATAGGCGTAACTCGCTAAGGTGAGTAGTCGCGAGTGCAGCGAGAGCAGGAGAGCAGGAAAGAACCCCAAACCATGACACAGACCCAATCGACACAACCCCGACCAGTATAACCAGGGTTCGAGAGGTGGATCGTGTCGAGAAAGGGAACGTACGAGCGAATGCGATGCAACGCGATTGCAAAGTTCTGCGCCGGGCGCCCCGCCATGACGAAAAAAGGAATGAGAAAACGTTGACCATGACCATAGAGCAAAGAATCAAAAAGCAAGGACATGAAAAGAACAATACGTAACCAGAAACGGCGAGTAGAAACATGGGAAACAACTACCCCAAAATTCCTTTGGGTTAGTCCGGAGACTAAGCAATTGGGGAAGGAAGTGTCAGCGTGCAATACAAAAACCCGCGGCTTCCCTAACTGTACAACTGCTTCAGATGTAGTAACTTGTGTTGATCATTGAGCGCAGCGGATGGGGAAAAGGGGAATAGGCAGGGGAAGGGGAGGGGGAAGGGCTATACTTACCTTGCTCTCAGGCAAGCTACACTCTTCGTGGAGTCTGGGATCGTGGGGGAGCCATCTTACCTGTATAACCTCCCTCCCTGCACGGCGAACAACCCAGTGGGCCGATGTTAGCCAACGAGAGATAGCGTAAGCTCGGATGACCTGCTACTCTTGCGCTCTTATTGGCCAACTTTGGCCCACTGGGTTGTTCGTCCGGTGAGGAGGGAGGTTAATACCCCGATCATCTTCCGTCAACACAGATACCCCTGGTATGTATAGATCATTTGATCGATGCTGCCAAGCGGGTGCTGGGTGACGCGAGAAACGGTTGCGGGTGTCTGCGGGTATGGGATGGTCTTTCTGCGTTTCGGCTGATCTAGCAAACTTATTAGACTGGTGATGATCTTGAGCTCGTAGCAGTGTTACGTGACTCACCTTTCTGAAGTCTACACCTGATGGTGTTTGGGCATTGCCAAGGGTATGGAAGAGGAGGAGGAGAGGCCAGGTCAGGCAAATTTGTGTTAAAGGCGGTATGGGATAGGGGGAACGTTTGGGTGGGAGCTGCTGATGCAAGTGGATAGGGGAAGAGATGGTGGATTACGAGAGAAGCCTGGGCATTTATCGACTATGCATTTTGGACGTTATTGGGAAAGATTCAACGCGATACTAACGAATGGAGTGAATGGGAAAAAAAGAGCTACGGTTACTAAGGAAGGGTGCGATGTGATATAGAAGAAAGAGCAAATAGCGCAGTAGACATTGATAAAAGAAAAGGCATCGGCACGACGACATTGCTTTGTAATGTTGGGGGATAGTATTAATACTACACTAGGACATATGAACGACTTTTCATTCCTCGTTAATAGTTTGATCATCTCTCTATAACTAAACGTAACACCTCGCCTTATGTTAGGGGGGTGTAAGACTAAATAATCCTCCTTACTCTTTAAAGCGTGTTCGCACTACATAGTCTAGGATGTCGACGAAGAGCTAAATGCCTTAAAGATTATTGTAATGAACCAGGCTTATTTGAATCACACCCACGACATGCAGTCCGAGAACGGCATGCACCGGCACAAGTCAGCAAAAATTGCCCACCGATATACGGCATGGAGAAGTCTCGTGCATGGTCTTAGATGTCATCATATAAGATGTACGAGCCAGTTCATATGCAAACAAATGCCCGTTACGCAGAAAAATTCGGATCGTCAATGGATAACGCAGCTTGTCATTGTGCGAGATGCGCAAGGAGAGTGCCTGCTGCTGTTGTTTATTCCAAATTTTGCGTGGGGTCAAAGCTAAAATCTCCGCAAGTCGCACAAGCTGATTTTGTAAGCTGATTTTACCTTGATGGGTATGAACTAACTCCGTGAAAAGGGTAGTTGCGCATCTCTACCTCCGTACACCCAGTATACCCCCGTAACGCAGCCTATCTCTTACACAGCATTCGAGGTTGCGAAACTTCAGTATTCCTTGATTGGATAGTATTCGATTGTTTCACCTTTACCATCTGCCTCCCGCAACATACGCTTCTGTTCAAATTGCTTGACAGCATCCGAAAGCTGATGACGCAAATATTCTACGGAGTTTTTTTTTTCCAAAACATTAGGCAACAGTGGCCCGCAAAATACGGACATTGCGTTTTGTCCGTACCCCGTACCCCGCACCCTGGACTGGCCGCCAGTGTCCGCTCGCAACCTTAAAACCCCAGTACCGCAGCACATACCTTTTGTCGATCTTTCACCTACGCACACGCCCTCAAACCTAGTCACAAAAATGAGTTTCATTGCGTCTGTCGAGGCGGTTCAACCCCTAGCAATACTTCCGGCAATACTTCCGGGAATATTGAACGGTGAGCCATCTGACTCTACCGTAGAGCTGCTGAATGCAAGACCGATTAGTCCGCTAGCCATCGAAACGGATGAAGAAGACGGAAGCCACGCATCAAAGAAGCCCAAAACAGTTGTTGCAATCACGGTTTGCGCCACTGGGGTGAATTCTTTGCTGGCCGGTCTGGTCATCATCACCTTCCCAGCCATTGCGATTGATCTACATTTGAGTCCAGAGTTGCTGTTATGGTATGTACTTTGCTTGTTGTGTTATTGGCAAGCTGACAAGACCAGGCCGACGTCCGTATATTCGTTGACATGCGGGTGTACACTCCTCCTCTTAGGCTCAATAGCTGATGTCATCGGGAGTAAACCAGTCTACCTTGCCGGCTGTCTGTTACAGACTGCTTTTACACTGGCATGTGGCCTTTCAAAAACAAGTGTGCAGATTATCATCTTTCGCGCTTTCGGCGGAATCGCATCTTCATTCCTTCTCCCCACCGCCGTCAGTATCGTTTCGGACACCTTCCGAGACGGCAAGCAGAGGAACATGGCGTTTGCCTTGCTTGGCGGATCGCAGCCAGTCGGATTTTCTGTGGGCCTGTTGCTTGGTGGCCTTCTTGGAAACTGGAGATGGGGCTTTTATCTATCTTCGACTCTCAGTGGAATCGTCTTCGCGTTAGCGTTCTGGGCGCTTCCCCTAAGACAACAAAAGAGATCCGACATATGGTCACACTTTAAGCATCGGATCGATTGGATCGGCATCGTTATTGGAAGCGCTTCTGTTGGGTTGTTCTCTTATGCATTCACGTAAGTACGTTGACTGCTATCTCAGACTGCCTGCTGATTGACTAGAACAATAACGGATCATGTATCCAACATTACCAAGCCAGGCACACTCGCCCCACTCATCTTATCTGTCGCGTTAGCCCCAGCATTTGTGCTTTGGGTCGGCCACCAAGAACGACGTGGAAAGGCGGCAGTGATCCCGAACTCTTTGTGGCGCAACCGGATCTTCACGACTATCTGTCTTGGACTGTTCCTGGCTTGGGGTGCTGCAACAAGTGCAGACTCCTATCAAAGTCTCTTTTTCCAGGAGGTCCAGAATATTTCTGGGCTGCAGACGTCTCTGCGGTTTCTGCCCGGTGTGGTCTCTGCGACGGTCACCACTGTGGTCGTAGGTCTCCTAGCTCACCGAGTTCACATCGGCTGGGCTGTGTCATGCGGAATGTTGTTCACGGCTGTGGGTATCCTTCTTATGGCGATCGTGCAACCTCAATGGTCTTATTGGACATGCGCATTTCTGGCAATCATCTTGACTCCTATTGGGGCAGACGGTTTGTTCACCATATCCAGCCTGGTTATAACATCCATGTTTCCACGAAAGACGCAGGGGCTTGCAGGAGGGGTACTCAACACAATCACCCAGCTCGCAAAGACAGTATTCCTGGCAACCAGTGGGGCCATAGCAGGTAGTGTAACGGCTAGCAGCCGGTACGAGCCAAAGACATCACCACCAGCTCTGATGGAAGGCTACAGAGCCTCCTTCTGGTACTTTTTCTCTCTGTCTTGCACTACCATGTTGCTCCTCACCTGGGGATTGAGGGGCATCGGAAGGCTGGGTTTGAAGAAGGCATAGTTAGATTTTCTGAGAGATGGCCATCTTCGATAGGTGCTTATCTATCACTTTATTTCTTTAAGCGTTCAAGATCAAAGCGACACCTTCATATATTCGTCTTCTATAGCGTAAGGGGGACTGTAAAGACTTGATTTTCTACTTATCCGCTTTGTGTGGGGATTAGCGTAGTGATCGTACATCATCTTCTCTGCGAATAGATGATGTTTACGATCAGAGGTGGCTGTAAGACGTTGAAGTCTATTAGCGAAGGTTTGGATAGAAGGCAAGACGGGTATACACTCAAGGACGCATAAGCAACACAGTGTAGGGAATTTAATATCAAAAATAACCACAAAATAGGTCCATTCGGCTACTATATGGATTGCTTCTCGTGGAAGATTATACGTTGTGTATAGGATAAGGTGAGAAGATTATGTTCAAATCTAGCAATATACAGCTCAAGTCAACGTCGCGATCTCTTCTAAACCTTTCAACATAAACACAACAGTGGGAGGCACAAAGAGAAAAGCAAACACTGCCGCTGACGCATAAGGTACATCTCGGCTCTGAAGAAACATTCCAAACACGAAGGTTGCTACAAGGATGAGCCATCCTACGCCATAAAAGATACGAACTATGTGATGCTTTCGCTGTGTTTTTCTTCGTAGCCGACTAAGAAAATACTGAGTTCGTTTCCATGTCCAAAGCATGTATTTCGACAAGTTCTTCTGCGCGAGGAACACGATAACAGCAACGGTGATAAAAATTGAGCCGACACCCAAGAAGTCGTAGACCATCATGCCAATATCTCTTACTCGATTCTGCATGCTGAGGAAACTTGCAGCGAGTGATAACGGAATAAAAAGAGCCGCACAGTACGTCAAGGCCGACATACTAGACGCTTGCCGCCCTTGAAACATGCACGTATGTAGAGCTCGAAGCTCTTCGCCATCCTTTAGGTGTCGTTGCATTTGGGATAATAAAAAAGATGCAGCGATGCCTAGCTCTTCAAGCGCAACATCGAGAGTGGGTCCTAGTGGCGTGTTGAGATTTGCGGGAAGAGAAGCCCTTCTAAGACATGACGCGTATGTCTCTACCACTTCCAACTTGTCTAGGACATTTCTGGACACAGGAAAGTTCTTGAGAGAATCCGTAACCAAAATTGCACCGGTGATGAAACGAGAAGTGAAAAGATGTCGTACTGGCGCAAGTCTCTTTGCCAGGACCATTCGATCGTGGCATGTGTTCAGATCCAGTCTGAGAAGGTCAAGCATCAGCAAAACAGGGAAACTACTCACTCGCTGACTCTTCATACAATGTAGCTTTGATGAGTGGTAGAAGAGATAAGCGGATCTTCTCCTGAGATCGCAGGTGGTGGTGGTTGCGGCTGTGATAGATTCGGAGTATGAGATCGAAACCGATGAATGCCCATAAATCGAGTATAACCTGCCGAAATCAAACCAGACTACTGAGTACATGTCGTCCAGTCCCCTTGATATACAAATATTGTGCTGAATGATGACTTCCAACGATGGATCAGGTGGATTCAGGCATGGTATATGGAACGTAGGTAGCCAGTAGAAAGCCGTTCCACCAGGCTCGATACGGATCCATTCGAAAAGACGCCGAGGGTCGTACGGCAGTGATAACACCCTCTCATCAAGCTGATACGCGCGGGCTTTGTCCGGAGACAATAGACTCGGGTGTTTGTCTCCATGTTCTACCATGGTTTCGACGTAGCGTTGCGATGCCGTCATTCCCAGTCGTTGAAATATGTCGCGCGCATCGTCGCAGGTGTGACATAGATAGATGCGCGCTGTATTGGGCTCCTGGGGCTCAGAGCTGTTCGCTAACGCTGATATGGAAGGCGCAGTGTTGCCCTGTAGTAAATCGATGTCGATGACGATGGTGGTTTCTTTGGGAAGGGTCGGATGAGTACAATGCTTGTGGAAGAAATCCTCCTCCAAAATCTCTGGAGGCTCATTTTCATCATCAACTTGTATAGCTATCCCGCCGTTGGAGTGGCCAGTGTTCACGTCGATGTTAGGGTTTGAAGGTAGCTCATGTGAAGCGCGTGTGGGACCTGCGGACGACATGAGAAGAGGAGGGAGAAGTTGGAATGAGCTGGCAGTTTTGACGCTGGTGCGGTGCCAGTTATAGTCTTATCTTGTGTCAGCTCAGCCTTCCTTCAGCCACCATAATCGTCGTGCCTAATATGAGTCAGCAAGGCTGAAGGCCTGCATTAAAACCCCTTGCTTGTCGATATCGACGCTGCTCTGACATGCTGTAAGCGGGACATTCCCCGGAAAGAACAGCTTTTAGATTTTAGTAGTGACCGGTCAAGATCAAGTTGCCTGTTGATTATGAGCGTCACGCATTACCTCTTCTTGCTCAGCACCTATCTCCTAGAGTAATCCCTTTGAGGATTTTCGGAAGCATTTTTGCTGATGACGACGCAGTTGTCAATTTGCGTTCTCTAGTGATGACACAGACTTTGATAACAGCGTTGGGTCGGTAGGTGCGATCGGAGAGCAAGCACCGAGCCCGGACTTCAGAACATTTCGCGCGATGACGTCATGTACCACTACCCCTCTTACCTTTATTCGGCGTCGATAAAAGATACCTCGCTAAGTTCAAAAATGAATCCGCGGACTATGCACATGCATTGCAGTAAATAGGTCTCCCTTAGCTTGAATGTGCCGAAGGAAGGATATGCACAATGCGTCCTTCCACGCTTGCAATTGCCGATCAACCCCTCTTCTCAAACAGATAGACTAGGATCTGCAGAGACCTGCAATCCCAGTATAGTCTACAGCGCACTTATCGTATTTACAGGGATTATAAACCTCTTATCCGCCAAGACGAAGTAAGGAATTAGTTACTACACTCCTTTAACAACCTGCGCAATGTGCGCAAGCGTATGGAAGCGTCTTTACACTACCGGCTTCATCCAACGGCATACACTGCCGAAACCGGGATCCTACCCACAACAAGCCCGGCCAAGGACATCGGTCCGCTTGGCTGACGGCCCGTACCCCACTGGTAGTTGAAACATAAATACAAGAAGCTTTCGAAGCTATAAAGGTACCTACGCACGCTCTTCACCTCCAGCTATCAGAGCAAAAGACTCTCTCCATTTTAAGCCCAAAATGCCATCGCCCATACAAACAATGTTCAAAACAACATTTCTATTAACACTACTACTAGCACAATCAAGCACCGAACAACAACACAATCCCTACCACCAATCCCAACCTACAGCCTCAAACCACGCTCCCCACAAGCCATGTCAATTCCCCACTAACACCTCAAACCCATCCCAATCCCTACTCCCACTCCATACCTGGGACAGCCACATGCACATCATCTCCCCCTCCCTGTACCCTTTCGCCCCCTCCGCAACATACACAACTGGGGAGCACGACCTGTGGTCCGCCCTAACCTTCGAATCAGCCCTCTCAACCAGCGGCATCGTAATAGTCCAACCCTCACTCTACGCCACAAACAACACTCTCCTCCTAACCTCGCTCCGCGCCCTAGGCCCACACCGCGCGCGCGGGGTCGTGCAATTCCCACCTAACATTTCCGCCGCAGAGCTGCAAGACTGGCATGCAGCAGGCGTGCGGGGCGTACGTCTGAATCTGGAATCCACCACAGAAGTCCTAAACAGCACGGCGCTGGCAGAAAGGGTCCAAATCTACGCTGACATCATCCGGCCCTACGGCTGGGTTCTCCAACTCTACACCTCCATGGCGAATATCCAAACCATTGAAAATACCCTGTCAAACCTAAACACAACACTCGTCCTCGACCACTTCGGCAGCCCGGACCTGCCCTCCTTCTCTCCCAGGGCCCAGGAAGCTTCCAACTTCGATCCGTACAGCGTCCCCGGGTTTCCAGCTTTAGTCAGATTACTGAGGCAAGGACGAACGTACGTCAAGTTCTCAGCCGCGTATCGTGTTGATCCGGGGCTCGTGGCGTTGGATACGCTGGCCAGGATGATGCTGAGCGTACGCACTGATCGCATGGTTTTTGGGAGCGATTGGCCGCATACGCGGTTTGAGGGGTATGATGTGGTGCCGTTTGTGGAGAGGTGTCTTGAGTGGGCACGGGAGTTTGCGTGTGTGGAGGAGTTGTTTGGTGGGAATGCGAGGACGTTATGGGATGTGGAGGAGTGATTTATGGGTAGAAGATGGTTTTGTTGCGCTGTGTCATGTTGTATAGCTAGTTGTGTCGAGGGTGTTGGGTATGACACTTTTGTTGCTTTTGATGCTGTTTTAATTTCGCGACACAGTTGCGTTGTGATATTTGCCGCTGCGGAGTTGCATCTCTTTGATGGAACAAGAGGGGAAGATGGTTTTTGCGAGGATGATTTCGCCATGCCGGGTTATCGCGTAGATTAGTGTGATAAAGAAAGTTGTGATTCATGCAGCTGCAGACCTAACAAGTTCTAGCAGCTAGGTTATTCCAAATTCCAAAAGTTATCCGTATCGTCTAGCTTTGCCTATAGATGCTGAAAAAGATTGCGAAACGCCACCGTCATGCAAATGACACACTCACATGCCATGCCCATGCTATATTTCCAAGCCCCCCTTTGCTACCCCCAAAACGCCAATGCAGTGGGAATGTAAAAATCCATCATTTTCCTCCAAAGATTCTTTTGATATCCGCAAACTTGACGGGCTTCACCAGATACATGTCCACGCCCGCCTCTTGTGCATCACTCTGATCCTGCGCACTCGCCAAGCCCGTAAGCGCGACGATGTGGCTTTTCGGAAGGCCCATCTTAGTCTCGAACTGCCGAATCTGCCTCGTGCTCGTCAGGCCGTCCATGACCGGCATACTCAAGTCCATGAGCACAAACTCAAATGGCCGAGTGGGCGTGGAAGACGATTGGGCTTCGGATTTGAATGTTTCAAAGGCTTCAAGACCGTTTGTAGCTTCGACATAGCGTAGGTTCTGGCGCTTGGCGAAGACGACAAGCAGCTTGAGGTTGATGGCGTTGTCATCTACAAGGAGCACGCGCGGATTGAAATACTCGCCATTTTCGCTGTGAGTGGGGCTCAACGGAGTGGTGGTCGAAGGGAAAGGGCGTGGTGGAGGTGGGGATGGATACCCTGGAGAGTTGTTGGGTTGTCGTGTGGACATTTCTTGTGGGTACATGTCACTGAGACTGCGATGAGGCAGGTTGCGAGTAGATGTAAAACCTGGAAACTCTTGCTGAATCAGAGAGGAGCTCATTGAGCGGCTGATAGGGCGTTCGTGGTCGTGCTGGGAGGCGCGTCTTTGGCATGTTAAGAGTGTTCGAGCGAGTTTCCGAGGACCGCAGCTTTTGAAAAGTTAGAACTGTGTACGATATCAACGAACTCAAGATACTTACGGTTGCGTAACAATCTCAGCTACCCAGCCTAGCGTATCAATCTGCCTTGCCAGCTGAGTTTCCACTACCGTTTTCTCGGAAGTATCCGTGCAGATACAAACCACACCAAGTGGCGATTTTTTGGTGCGACTAGCGGTTGCTTTGTGTATGAGTTGGAAGAGTGACGGGGAGTCCGTCAGCAGAAAATTGACTTCGGCAAGCGAACGGTCGGGATCGGAATCCCTAGACTCAATGATATTCATGTCGAAATTCTTGCAGGCGTTCTCCATGGATTGTTTTGTTTTCAGACCACGTTCGCCACCCTGAGTGTCGGTCATATCGCAGACAATACTGACGGATGTGCCTTTCAGTTCTTGTGGGGCACGCGTAAGTGCATGGTCTTGGTGCGCATTCTCTTTCGAACCGATTGGCAGACGCATGTTGATTCTGATGGTAGTGCCAGAGTTCTGGGTGCTTTTGACTTCAATTTCACCCTTCAAGGATTCAATAATCTGCTTCACGATCGAGAGTCCCAATCCGGTGCCAGAGCTGAAAGGGTCCTCTTGGCTAAAGGGCGAAAATAATTTGGTCCGCTGATACTCTTGCGACATTCCCCGGCCAGAATCTTCGACGCTGAGAGTCAAGTTCATGAAATGAGAGGTCGTGTTGTTCTGCAACATCTTGATGGCGATGTAGCCAGAATCTGTGTACTTCAAGGCGTTTCCAACCAGATTCATAACGATCCGCCTGAGAGCGCCGGGCTGAGAGCGGACGATCCAACTGACATATGGAGCCACTATCAATGACACAGCTACTGAGCCATGCGTGTCTCTGCCTTCCACGTCGACAACGCCGCTCGGATCTTTCGGATCTCCGTTCGAATGCTTGTTCTCGGCCTGGTCGTAGATGGCAGATCCGCGGATATGATGAGTTTTCCTGAATGTGTGACCGGCGCAGACAGTGTCACAGACCTCTTCGACTAATTGCGCCAGATCGACATCAGAAGTGACACCAAGAATGGAGTTGTCGGCGGGAAGTCTTCTGTTTCGACCAGGACCCCGGTTTTTCTGAGCGGCATTTGCCTTTTGTAGTTTGTTGATTTTTGCATAATCAAGGACGTGGTCAATCGTGTCGAGGAGAGTCTTTCCGCAAGTTTCAATCGATGAGACGAGGGACTCCTGATATGCTGATGCTACCGTTTCGCGAAGGAACTCTACAGAGCCGAGAATGCCGTGGAGTGGAGAGCGTAGCTCATGCGAAATGGATGCGATGAAGGTGGTTTTAGCACGATCGGCCTTTTGTGCGTTCAGACGCGCAACCTCACTGGTGACCGAATTGCCGAACGCCTGCAGATAAGGTAGTTCGTTATCTGGACTCATCAACCTTCCGGCCTGAGTCGTCCAGATAAAGCCACCCGCGATCCACCTTTCTGAACTGGGATCCCACAAAGGCAAGAAAATCAAGCTCCTAACTTTGGGTAAGACTTTCAGAAACTCGGTTGGTACAAATCGTTCTCGCTTCTTGCGCGGCTTCTTGGTGCCCACTGCGGATCCATTTGCAGTCCGGTCCGATTGCTCGGTCTCAGAGCGTTCTGATTTCTCATCGGAGGAATTGACACCGATACCGTCTTCGTTGTAATTAAAGAATTTTCCATAAGGATAGCGGTGGATGTAGCGCTCCATGGCCGCTTCGTTGAAAGTGAAATCGGTGTGCACGAGGGCCGCGTTACCTTCCCGCAACGAGAGCCCCACTACAGGGCATGGTTTACTCTCGGCGCTATTGGGATCAGCTGAAGCGTCGCCATTCACGAGAGTCTGCTTTTTGTGCCTCCGCGAGGTAGTGGAGTCGCCGGTGTCGGTATTATGCGTCGCACTTTCGTCACTGCTGCCAGCGTTCCGGTTGTAGTCGAAGAGATTACTTCTGATGCCAGCGGCAGACGTGTCGAAGAAAACGACGCCGTCAGCCTCAGTGCTCTGCCGAATAATGCGAGCTGCGCGGTGAAAGATGCGGGCGGCGTCAGATTCGGCGTCACGCTTGTGCTGCGCCTGCCTGTTTAATGCTACCGGGGTTGATGACGAGGAGCTTTCCTCCTCTTCTTCTTCCAAGGTGACCAGGCGCGCGTTTTCGGTCTGTCTCTCCATAGTGGTAGGCCGGTTACCGTCATCCCGCATGTCCTGGGCAGAGGAGCGCTCGATGAACTGTGTCAAGCCTCGCACCATACGCTCCCCTTTATTGCGGTCCATGCTGTCTTTGGCCAACTCCAGGTGCTCCATGACGGCGGCGGCGACATCCTGCATGAAGCGTAGTTCGGGGGCGGATATGCCCTCGCGGGGCTTCTCGTCAGAGACAGCATACACACCAATGCGGTTTCCAGCCTTCGTGAAGATGGGTACTCCGGCGTAGAACCTTACGCCAGGCTCAGATGTAACGTATGGCTTGTCGGCGAAGCGAGGGTCCAGTCTGCAGTCGGGAATGACCATGCACTCAGCCTCAAGAATATCGCCGTTGTCTTCCTTTGCGGCGTACGTCGAAGTGAAGGTGTGGTAACAGACGGCATCCGCCTTATTCAGTATGGCGTTGCCCAGCCATACTTCGTCTTCAGGTTCCTCGGCGACTGGCTTGAATAGCGAGAGGGTGCGAGTTGCTTCGGCTAGAATGTACTGGCGGCTCGAATCGATCAGCGAGACCATAGCCCGGCGCGTGTCGAGACGGAGCGTGGCGAGTTGCGCAAAGGCAGTCAGAGAGCGGTCGCGCGACGACTGCGGCTGGAAGCCAGAGTAGGTCAGAGGCTTTCCAGAACCGTCGGCGTCGACCAGGCTCTGTCCGTCGAGCCATGGGCGGTAATACCTAGAGAATGGTTCAGCGGGCGTGTTAATGTGCGTGAACCAAAAGGACCAACCTGTGGAGATCACGCTCGCGGACAGCTTCGTATGAATAGCCCATGGTATTGTATGCTCGCGGGGTATCGCAACATGCTATTCCAAACGCGCAATAATTCATGTATCCCAGTGCGAGGGCACAGCAGTGGGGGTCATTCGACTGGCGGCATCGACGGCGGACTGTCACCCTTCACAGAGTGCTGGTGGCTGCCGCGGAAGGCCATTTTGGGTGACGTAGTAACTACATGCGTATTAGAGGACCCATACCCTGGCCAGCGGGCGTTCCAAGATTCCATGGTTGCTTTGCCATGGGGTCGAGAATCCGATCAGAGATGAGGTGCGCGGCTATCGCACCATGACGCTGCAATCGACGGTGCACTGTGCGGCCAGTCCACTGCAAGGCCGAGCAGGTGCCGATCTCCCGCCCTGCAGCCGATGCGTGACCAACAAAACTTCTAGACACCGAAACCTCGACGCGACAGCACCGCAAACACAGAAGAAGCCATGTTTGAACTGCCGAGTGCGAAGCGGTAATTTTGACTCGTTAGTGCCATTGGTAGCTGCATACTGACTTGGCCAAGGGTCCGCCGCGACGAACTGCAGTCCCCCACATCGTCACCACGCTCATCGCCCGATCCAGACCTGGAGGAGCTTCTGCGGTCCAAGATCAGCACCCAATTCGACTTCACCACCACCACCGAAGAGATCGCCCCAGAAGATGGGCATAGCGACGAGGAGGAAACTGAGCTGCGACTCTTTGCTGCACCCTCGAACGCCCCTGCCGATGCACCACCGCAGACATACAAGATACGCCTGTCGTCCCCCACCGCCGACAGCGGAGAGCCAGGTTTTCTCGTGAAGAAGCCACGGAGCTACTATTTCGCCGACGAGCCCACAAGCGAGGAGGAAGCCGCGTTCCAAGCCGCAGCCGTAGATGGAAAGAGCGTCCTGGAGTTGTCGCAGCTGCCCTGGCCGGGTTGCGCCTTGCCATGGAAGGTGCGCAGGATATCACCAGCAGGCATGAGTAGGGAGGTCCTGGTTGGTCATCCTCCCATGCTGGCCACGGTCGACGACAGGGTCCAGAAGCGGACCAGGAAAAGCAAGAAGACGCGCATCGCCACCAGAAAGAAACTTCAGGCCACTAAGGAGAAGCAGTCCGAACAGGCACGGCTTGCGCAAGAAAAAGAAGAAGCAGAGCGAGAGAAGAAGACGCGAAGAAACAGGGAGAAGAAACTTAAGAAGAAAGCAAAAGACCAGGCCAAGAAAGCGGTAGATGGAAGTGAAGTAGTCGGGGAAGGTGCGGTGAGCTTACCTGAGGCAACTGCGACTGTGAGTCCGGTCGCTGAAGAAACGGCCTAGACCCACATGCAAAAGATCACGTGGTTGGATTTGTGACAGTCGACTGTCGCATGGCAATCTGATGTATTCGCGGTCAGGTCAAAACTGATATGTATGACTGTGCCATGTGAGAGCGCGACTTCCACTTCACATGGGCTGTGACGGCACCTTTACCCGCTATCGAAGGCACTGTCTACGCTAGCTGCCGACCTACTCACTACATTTGCCCTTCCGGTTGTAAGTCTGACCAACAATCTACGTACGACCCACTCTCACTCAACCATTCCTACAAACATATTTCCAAAGCTCAATCAAGAGAATATGAATTCTACCCTGCTTCCCGGCTCCGATCACGAAAACGATAAAATATAACCCGGACTCAGTGACACGCTTACCCCGACCTCTCAAGACGAGATGTTCACTGACCGTTATGCGAAAACCGCTTTTCTCCACGACGGCGAAGTCAAGTACATGGCTGAGGGCTACCAGCAAGACGCTCAAGGGCGGATGTCACCTGTTAGCAGTATCGAACATTCTGATCAAGGCGCGCATGAGGGTGAAGAAAGCGACAATGGGAACGAGGAAGACGGCTCCTAATCAGACCATTGGAGAACTCTAGTCGACTTCCATGTTCCCGACCACACACTACTACCCCACGTCACAAGGCTACACCGTCACACCCTCCCCACTTACGTTGATTGCAAAGAACAGCATGAACTTCATCGTAGCCGCAGACGACGAGTCCGACATCTGGCACGACATCTCCGCCAAGTCGGGTATCATAATGGCCAACTACAAGAAGATGAAGAAGCGCGCCCCTACACTGTCACAACAGCAAAAAGCCGAGAAAGCGGGAAAGGTCCGGGGGTACAATCACGGCATGGCATGGATGATGAAATTGCAGTGGTCTTGTATCCCGCCAGAAGACATGGCCATGTTCGTTGTGCAGCGCAAGCGCCAGGTCCCGGACAAAGCGACGGGAGCGCTGGGGGAGGAATGGTGTCCGTACACCTACCTCGCTATCATAATCGACGAAACCGAGCAACCGCCGGTTCTTTTCAGCGAAAACGTGGTAAATCGCTGCGACGTGATCATTGATGCGCTATACAGGGCTGAAACGTGCAGCAAGGCTATGGCATCTTGCTTTACGGCACTAGACTGGAGTTCTACCGCTTCGGCGCGGAACCGCGGTATAAGCCGCTTGAGACCGATTATTCACAGGAAGAGTTGGCCGAATTTGAGCCGCGCGTGTGGCTCCTCGTGAATGAGGCAGGCCGATGGAGTTGCATTTACGGGAGGCGCGTTGGGAGAGCGTTGATTCTGCGTTTAAAAGTGTAATTATATTGAAAGTTTCATTCAGGGATAGTGGGTCTGCCGATGTCTGGGAGCAGGGTGTTGAGGGCGCAACAGGATGATGAAGAGCAAAACGCGGTTCGATAGCCAGGTAGTAATTAGTGGAGAGGAATTCACACACTTTAATCTAGTCTGAGTGGGCGACATGTATATACCAACTGATGCCGGTCAATAATAAACCTTGGGAGCCTTGGGATCTACTGGCTTGAATATCTTACCTTTCTTCACTGTCCTTTTCTCTCTTTTTCTCTACACATTGTCATGTGTAATGTTCAGCACTAGTCTGTCTTACATATCGGAGTTTGCTCCGACCCTGGACTGCATCCCAACAAACCCCACCAGCCACCACTGCACGGGAACGGGCCGCTTGATCCCAACACGCTGCTGACGGCTAGTCGGTGCTAGCGCGTGGCGAAATCGTGTTTGCCTCGTCGCTTTTAGATCAAGGGTGTTTGTTTGGAGAGAAGATGGGTTGGGGAGGTGGTTTGGTATGTGGTAAACATAGCGAAAGGGGGGGGGGGAACCAGGATAGTCGTTAAGACATGTCTCTAGGGCGAGAAATTCAAGAACTAAGTAGCACGTATCCTGGTATGGTACCTATCGCCAGTTTTCTCATATTGCAAACCATCCATCGCACGTCAGGTCGCCTCTCGGCCTGCCAAAAATTAAAAGTCAAAGTAGCACGCATCAAAGGAGACTTGGAAGTCCACGATTCTCTCTCAATCTCCTCCATCTTCTCCGCCGCTTCCCTGGCAACACCCCTCCACTTCCTCGGTGAGCTCTTCCATGCCCGCAACCTCACCGAACCGGCTCTTCCAAAATGTCTAGCGCTCCTTGTTAAACTCAGCACTACCCTTCCACAGCGATTCACCCTTCCCGGGACTCGCCGGAGTAAGATCTTCTTCACGCTCATAGACCTGCCTTCCCGCCGCGAAGATCCAAACAGCGGCCGAAGGCACAGAAGCATTGTACTTGTCCACAGCGAATCCCTGACTTGTACCCCCTGATCCTGTCTATCATCTTTATGCGGAGTCTCGAGCGCAGAACGCATGGCCCAGAAACAATAGATGCAGAAATCGGCAACCTGGGCGCGCGTCAACAGGGCGAAGAAATACTGCATGTTGGCGTGGTCGTGGGCTTCAGGGGGCAGGTAGCCGCTGCCGTAGCCGGGGGAGTTGTTGATGCTTTCTCGCGCTTCTCCGGTGAAGCCGCCGAGGTCGTGGAAGAGGGCGGACTGGGCTTTCATCGCTGACATGAGGGTGACGAGCTTGTGCAGGCCGGCTGTGTCGCGGAAGGGGAGGCGTTTGGCTGAGTGGATGATGGAGTACCAGAGGTCGAACATGTGTGGGTTGCAGTCGATTAGGCCAAGTAGTCTGGTTGTCGTTTCTTCGACGGAGGCAGAGGTGTCGGGGTATGATAGGACTATAGGATAGAGCTCGCTGTCTTCGTCCGGTCCGAAGCAGCCGCGCTTCGATATTATGATGTCGATTTTGACGGCTTCATCTTAGATGTTGGCCATGGCTGAGATGATTTCAAGCTCCTTTTCTGTCTTGGACGACATGTTGTTGGTTCCTCGGAGCGTGGGAGGTCAGTATCGAAGGGGATTGCATAGACGTGGTTCTGTATATAATGAACATGCCCGTCAGCCCTTCAGGCACCCAGGTCAGCGCTAGCTAGTGGCGATATGCGGGTAGGCGCATTCGGGGTGGATACTGGGGAGACATGGCTAGCATCCTAGATTGGTGATCCGGGGAAGTAGCGAGGGGTCACGACATTAGTGTGAGAGTAGTAGTAGTTTGTAGAATCGCGTCCGACGTGTAATGACAAAGTCTTCTCCATGTCAGCCAGCATACAACAGGCGACCTGGTCAATTAAATTGTTGTTTCACGCCGTTTCAACGTTAGGGTAAATGCTCGGTTGAAGCTCTGTATGAAGCAGCCTAGGCACAAACAAGGCGCCAAGATGGACCGCTATGGATCTTGCAGAGGACGAGAACTCTTTCGATGTCTCAAGGTAGACGATAGACTGGCGAGTGCCAAGATGGTCACTGCTGGAGAAGTTGTTTTTGTCGGTGTTGGGTGCAGAATGACGCAGGTTTGGCAGTGCTGGCCCCGAATTTGAACGTGTTCGCTTCTGCGACCCTACAGTCCGTGCGCGCGTAATGCCCATGTTCGCGTGCCGCCCGGGCGCGGCATCACAACATCGCGAACACGCTATCTTCAACGCCCCATAACTCAACGACTATGGATCCAATTCAAAAAGCAATTGAAGCAATCGAATCGCACAAAGAAGGAGAACAATTCTCGTACCAGAAAGTCTCTGAAAAATTCGGAGTTGACCGATCGACGTTGGCGCGCCGACACCAAGGCAAGCAGGCCAGCTATGCAGCCAAAGCAAAACAACAGCAATTACTCAGCCCACAACAAGAATTTGAACTTGT
>QXCR01000139.1:0-74977 GCA_004380135.1 Stemphylium vesicarium | reverse complement strand
GAAGCCTTATATGCAGCCCGCACTCAACTGCGCGGCACGGGAAAACGATAACCCAGGGTATCGAGACGATGACCCTAAGAGGGGAGGTAGTGTTACAGGTAACAAGCAAAGGCCTCTCCCGGTCGAAGGATGCGATGTTGGCACCAACAGTCGCACAAGCCGAAGGTTAATGATCAGCGCGGGGCGCGCAGGTCACGTGATGTGCCATCCCGCCAAGGATGACCATCCCGCCAAGACAGGGATGGCAGGCAGCGAAGGGATGGACCACCATCACAACCATCCCACGGAAGGACGCACCCAAGGGATAGACAGGATAGCAATAGACTCAGCGATAAGGATATAAGGATAGAAAGGTTTTATTATTTCTCTTATTATAGTCAACTCTTATAGTTACATCTCTTACCTAGATTGCTAACTAGTTATTCTATCGCTTATATAGAATTGAATTGTCTTTACCTAAATACCTACTATCCCACTCAGTCGCTAGACAACTCTACGGGCCTACCGCCATACAATACCTCACCTGCCTTAGTACGGACCAGGACCAGAGAAGTATCGCCGAACCCTGTATAACAGGTAGGCCCGCAGAGTTATCTAGCGACTAAGTAGAATAGTAGGTATTTAAGTAAAGATAATTTAATTCTATATAAATAATAGAATAACTAATTAGTAATCTAAGTAAGAAATATAACTATAAGAGTTAATTATAATAAGAGAAATAATAAAACCTTTCTATTCTTATATCCTTCTTACTAAGTCTATTACTATCCTATCTATCCTATTCCCTAGGGATAGTTAGGATGTCCTGCTATCCTAAGGGCCTCTACTATCCTAGATAGCAGATCTTAGCGGGACGGCACATTACGTGATCCGTGTGCTATCATCCTATGGTTCTCCGCCATCCTAGATGGCGAGCCTTAGCGGGATAGCACGTCACGTGATCTGCGTGCCCCTCGCTAATTATTATCCTTCGTTTCGTGCGACAGCTGGCCTCCAGCTTCGCTTTCCCTAACTAAAGGATTCGACTTGCTATTATCTATAACATTATCCTCTCTTTTAGGGCGATTATCCTAATTCCCTAGGTTATTATTTTCCTATACTAAGGAGGTAGGTCGCATATATAGCAGCGGCGTCCCCACGCCTATTTTTCTATTCTTAAGCCTTCCTAATTATACCTAAGATCTCTTTAACTTATTATAATCGCGCGTAAACTTTAACTTCTAAATATCGCTCCTATGCTAATTATATAAAAGAGGAGGGTCTTAAAATAACGTTCTAGTATAAGTATTATAAGAAGAAGAATCTTCGTTACTTCATAGATACTAAGTCTAGTCGTTATACTAGCTATATTTCCGTAAAGGCAGAGTATAGTCTTTTTATTTCTAAGGAAGAGTAGAAGAAGGTTTAGCGGGATAAGCGTGAGAAGAAGCTAGAGCTTACTTAGGCTAAGGAGGCCATAGCTCGTCTTTATTAGGAGCTCCTAGAGATAGAGGCGCAAAAGCATTCTTATACTAATTATAACCTTACGATCCTAAATCTTTAGAAACGTACTAAAGAGGAGGCTAAGAGGAATTCTACCCCTAGTATAGAACTTCCTATTATTAAACTATCGCTACCTAAACTATTAGCTAATCTAGGCTAGTTATAGGCTAATATCTTTAATCTCTCTTTTAATTACTTCTTTTTTTTTATAGATACGATCTTAATTCCTTTAGAAACTTCTAGTAGTACTTCTATACTAGTAACTTATAGTTTATTAGATTTCCTTTAGGTTCCTAAGTATTATAGCTTTTAGGTTATTCTTTCTACTTAACTAAGTACTTTTACTAACCTCTAAACTTTTATAGGTTCTTAATTTCTTTAACTTTATACTCGTTATCTTTAAGCTCTATATCTATTACTAGCTTAGTGTTTAGTAGTACTAGTTCTAGTAGTTTCTTATAGAAGATAGGGTAGATACGTATACTTAGTAGTAATTAGAGTTTATAATTTACTAGGCCTATTACCTCTAGAACTTTAAAAGGTTCTATTTAGAAGTTATCTAATTTTCTATATAGCCTCTTAACTTTTAAATTTTATCTTAATAAGAGAACTTTATCTCTCTTCTTAAAGGTTAGTCTCTTAATTCTTTACTTATTCGCGCTTCTAGATATTATAAGGTTTCTCTAAGTTATATTCTTACTTAGTTCTTTATAGAGTTCTCGCATAAGGTAGGCTTTATTATCTACGCCTACTATAATACTTTTTATATCCTTTAGATCTTAATAAGTAACTAGCTTATATCTGTAATTTATATAGTGCGGCGAGTGCTTCGTAGTCGCTAATTTTGTGCTATTATAGGCTAGTTAAGCTATTAGTAAGAGTTTAACCTAGTTATCTTATAGCTTATTAGCGTATATTCTTAGATACTATTCTAGTGTCTAGTTCGTTCGTTCCGTCTAGCTATCTATTTTAGGGTGAAAGCTAGTTAATAGCTTCTTCTTTACACCTAATTTTACTAGGAATATATCCTAATACTTAGACGTAAATAGTTTATTATAATTAGTAATAAACTCTTTAGGCATCCTATACTCTAATACTAGTGCCTTAGTAACTTTGTACGCGCATTCTTCTACTATAATAGTCTCTTCTATAGGTATAAACTTTATTACTTTAGTTAATTAGTTAACGATAACTAGTATTATATTATAGAGTCTTACTAATTCTAGTTCTAATAATTTTAGGAGCTTTATAATAAAGTCTATTATTACACTAGTCTATAGTTATTCTAGCGGCTATAAGGGTTATAGTAGGCTATAGAGCTTATATCTCTTAGGCTTATTCTAGTAATATGCTAAATAGCTATCTAGGATATTCTGCATCTGCGCTCGTAAGCGTGGTATAGCGAACACCTTTACTAATCTTCTAACTATTTCTTCTACTCCTATATATCCGTATTCTGGGGACTCGTGCAGTTCCATGATAAGTTCCTATCTTATTTATGGGGGTACGTATGTCCGTTCTTGCTAGACCATACTTCGGTACTCCTTTTCGTCTTGCAACAGTTCATCGGAGCCGTTTGCCTCGGGCTCGAACTGCCAGTTGGCTGCTTTCTGCTGCCATTGCTGTTGTAGCGTTTCTACCTGCTCGGCCACCTTGGCTATTCTAGCCAGTTCCGGCTGGTTGTACTTGAGACTGCCATCGGGCATCTCCTTGAGTACTGCGTCATGTGGTTCTTTATGACCTTCTTCTCGTAGGTCGGATCTTCGGCTTAGAGCGTCTACTACTCTATTAAGTAATCTAGCTTAGTAAGTAATCTTAAAGTCGAACTAAGAGAGTATCTTAACCTATTAGACTTATCTTCTATTAAGCTTCTTAGTTATTATAAAGCTTATTAGGTTCTAGTAATTAGAAAATACTTTAATCTAGTCTAGAAGTTCTAATAGGTATACTTCTTATTATTTAAAGGTATTAACTACTCTAAGTAGTTTCTTATTATAAATATTATAATTAAGTTCTACTCTAGAGAACTTCCTAGAATAGTAGAATACTAGTCTCTATTTTCTATTATCGCACAGCTGCGACAATATAGCGCTAAGTGCATAGTCTAACGCGTTAGTCTCAACTCGCGTCTTTCGTCTAGGGTCGTACATTTCGAGTATAGAGGCTTTAAGGAATACCTACTTAATTTAATTAAAAGTATCTTAGTATTCCTTTTCCTATTTAAACTCTATTTCTTTCTTTATAATCTTTATAAGTAAGATTATAATCTAGAAATAGTTTCTAATAAACTTTCTATAAAAGTTTATAAATCCTAAAAAGAATTATACGTCTTTAACTATTTTAGAAGTTAGCTACTCCTATATAGTCTAGATCTTCTTTAGATTTATTTTAATACTTTCTATTAAGATAATAAATCTTAAGAATTCTATTTCTTATATATAGAATTTATACTTCTTAGATTATAAGTATAGCTTATAGTTCTTAAGCTTCTATAGTACCTTTTTTACGTATTCTACGTATTCTTTAAGCGATCCCTTAGAATACACTAGTATATCATCCAAGTACGCTATCGCGAAGATGCCTAGGTACTCGTAGAGTGCCTTATTAATAACTACCTAAAAGGTTACTAGCGCGTTCGTTAATCTAAATAGCATAACTATATACTCGTATAGTCCATATTTCGTCTTAAAGGCTATCTTCTACTCGTATCCTTTAGTAATTTAAATATAGTAAAATCCTTCCTAAATATTAAATTTAGTAAACTACTTTACTCCTTAGAGTTAATCTATAAGTTCTATTATTAGTAGTAGTAGGTATTAATTTTTTATTATACTACTATTCACCCTTCTATAGTCGACACACAGACGCTATTTTCTATTAGCTTTCTTAATAAATAGTATAGGCGAAGCTATTAGGCTATCGCTTTCGCGGATGAATTGTTTACTTAGGTTCTTTCTAAGGTACTCGCGCAACTCTGGCTTATGCTCAGGCGCGATTGGGTATAGTGGTCCTGGGACGAGCTTGGCTCCTTCTTGGATGTGGATCTCGTGATCCTACTCTTAGTAATCTACTAACTTAATTACTTCTATTTTCTTAAATAGTTCTCAAAACTCGTTCGTATTATACTCCTTTAGTATTTATAGTAGTATTAGTCCTTCCTTTATAGTCGCGACCTGCTATACCTATATAACTTCTACTTTCTAGGGGTTCTTCTCGTAGATTTTGTCTATCTCACGAGGCGAGATCTTACTAATCCTCCCTTTCCGAGTGAGCTCTAGACTATTGGGCGTATCTCTTCTACGTACTCCGGCAACCCTACGCGCAGGTTCTTGGCCGAGTATCGTCTTCTGTCGCTAATTAATAGCTAGGTTATACTTAATTAACTAATTATAGCTAATTAATATGTCTTCTTCTCTAAGATCTATAATATTAATAGTTATCTAGTCCCTAATCCCTACTATTTCTAGTAACACTAGTTAGGTCTCTAGTCGCATTACGCCGTTCCTATATTCTATAGGGCTATCGTCGGCTAGTACCACTCGTATCGGCTATTTCTTAGCCTGATAGGGTATATTACATCTTTCCACTACTCGTAACGAGATAATTATCTATATAGCTCCGCTATCGACGAACGCTATAAGTTTGTATCTATGTACCAAGACTTCTATTCTTAATCTAAGATTATGTAGACTCGTATCTCGTATATTATAAAGGGTCGTTTTAGGACTACCTACACTAGCGTGACTCTATCTCTAGTAGCATCCTAGTTTTTTAACTACTTACCTTTCCTCTTCTTAGGAAAGTAGCCTGCGCCGTACTTAGCGTTATAATAGATAGTGCATCTATTATCGTAGCAAAAGCTCTAGTAAATATTCTAGTAAGGAATTAATTCTAGTCTTTAGGCTCGTAGCTTTAATACCTATTTCTTTACTTTATAAATTAGGTAATTAGCTACCTTATAAATCTTTAATAATAGGGTACTATAATAGAGGTCGTCTACCCTATAGGCATCCTCTATTTATTATTAATAAAAGAGGTATCTATATTAGTAGTACTTCTATAGAAGCTCCTAATAGGCTTCTTCCCTTCCTAACTTATAGATATAGCATCTATCTCTTTAGTAGAATATCTAATATAAGAGATTATAAGGAATAGGTCCCTAGCCTATTAGCACGTTCTTTATATACTATTCGTCCTTAACTAGTCTATCCTTACTTACATCTTCCTAGGCTTAGTTCCTTCTATAAGTCTACTAGGGTTCTTTCTTTTATTTAGAGAGTTCTTCGTCTTCTTTTATAACAACTTCTTCGAAGTATAGTTATTTATTAAAGGCTTCTTTTATCGCTTTCTTAGCTCCTAGGCTAGTAATAGCGATTCGTCCTTTATAGCTGCATTCGTTTGCTAGGTGCGAGTCCCAGCCGCATTTCTAGCATTGTTAGTCTTGTAGGCGCTGTCGTAACGTGACTACGTAGACTTTTAAGTCAGTGGGCTGGACTTCGTCCTAACCTATTATGTCTTCGGCCTTAACCGCTCAGAGGAGGAGCTCATACGTGGCGTTATCTAATAGCTAAGCTTCCTTATATAGTTCTATGTCGCTAACGTTGCTATTAGTAGACTATTCCCTAGAATAGGGCGTACCTTATCTAATTATCCTAATCTTAATAGCTCCCTATTTTCCCTTTTAGTTATTCTACGGGCAGTCTCTGCGGAAGTGTCCTTCCTTTCCGCATTAGAGACATGCTTTATTATCGTAGCGCTTCTAGCGCTCTTCCTTAGAAAGTCCGTTGTCGAACTTTCTTCTAGGTTTTTATCCTTTAGTCTTGTCTTGCACCTTGCTAGTTATAATAGCGTCTCTATTATTATCGTATCTGCTACGCTATCTTCTTATATTAGCCACGTTAGGTTAGAAGTATTTCTTTTAGTCATTCCGTTCCCAAAGTCAGTTATCGATGCGTGTGGCCAGCTCGACTAGAGCGTGCAGTGTTTCGGGCTTATCGTGGTGTATAAGACTATCCTTAATATTTTCTTTTAGGCCTGCTTTAAAAACCGTTTAAAGCGCTACGTTATTCTAGTTAATCCATACTTATAGCTATTTAAACTCTACTATATATACTAATACTAATAAGGTTTGCCTTAGGCGAGTAATCTTTTTCTTAGCCTAGTTCTTAGCGTCTACTTCTCTAAAGATACGTCCTATTTCCTATTTAAATTCTATCTAACTTATAAATAAGGCTTATATCTCTACCTTTACTTCTCTATAGGTTACGTTAAGTAAATAGTTATCTATATAGGGTTATATCTAAGTAGAAGCCTTATTCTTTATATACGTACTTACTATAAGGATCTTCTCTTAGTTATTAGATATTTTATTATATTTATAGTATAGGTGGGTATAAGTAAGAAATATTTATAGTTTCTTTTAGTCTCTACTATATTTCTTAGATAGCGCTATCTTAGGTTTCTTTATAGTAGTAGGTTATTTATTAGGTATAGCTATTAGCTAGTTTATAAGCTAATTAATTATACTTATTATCTTAACTATCTATTATACCTAAGTATAGGCCTATCGCCTAAGATTCCTAAGTTCCTTAATATTAGGGTCCTTCTCTATATTTAAGTCTAATACATTAAGTATTTTATTATAGAGTAACTCTTGCGAGGGTCCTAGTCTCTAGGCTATATTACCTTAAGTCACTCGCGGAGATAATATTCTATTAATCTTAATTAGGCGTACTTAGTAAATACCTTCTATAGAGTCTATAAGTAGTTAAAGTATTATATAGAATTTAGTAATACTTCTCTATTTCTAGTCTATACTAAGGTAGGCGAGGTATTATATAGTAGTAGGCCTATAGAGTTATCTAATAACTAAGTAGAATAGTAGGTACTTAAGTAAAAATAATTTAATTTTATATAAATAATAGAATAACTAGTTAGTAATCTAGATAAGAGATATAACTATAAGAGTTAATTATAATAAAAGAAATAATAAAACCTTTCTATTCTTATATCCTTCTTACTAAGTTTATTACTATTCTATCTATTCTATTCCCTAGAGATAGTTAGAATATCCTACTATTCTAAGAGCCTCTACTATCCTAGATAGTAGATCTTAGTAGGACAGCACATTACGTAATCTATATACTATTATCCTGTGGTTCTCCGCCATCCTAGATAGCGAGCCTTAGCGGGATAGCACGTCACGTGATCTGCGTGCCCCTCGCTAATCATTATCCTTCGTTTCGTGCGACAGCTGGCCTCCAGCTTCGCTTTCCCTGACCGAAGGATTCGACCTGCTGTTATCTGTAACAAAAGGTAGCGTTAAATACCTAGGTAAAGGCGGCGTTAAATATCGAGGTAAAGGCGGCTGTAAGGGGCAGTTATAGGCAATAGTATTTGCTTCACACTGCAATGGAATAGTGGGGGATGGCTCTGTATTACTACACTAAGGGGGGTGGTAGTAAGGAGAATAATTCTTGCCTCTCTTCCCTTGCGCGAAGCGCAGGTTAAAAGCAGGTATCTTCGCCAAGGCGCGAGTGTAAGAAGCAAACATGTTGGGACTGAATGCGCCTAACTGCAGGCCTTCGGCCTGAGTGTTACAGAGCCTCCTCCTCTAAACTGGCGTCCTCGACAGTCCTGGCCTCGATAAAAACCTAAAAACCCTTAAGGGAGAAATAGGAAAAGAGTGTCCAGATACTGTCCGTCTATCGCGCGTCGCACGTGCGCCGCAGCGGTGCGCTGCCGCTGCAACCACTATTGCGCGCGTCCCCGGTTTGTTTGGGATGATGTTGTAGTGAATGCGGATTTGAGAGGTAACGAACGCTATTTGCGTTATTATAATAAGTACTAAATATTATTTACTTTACTCCTTTAGGTCGCCCACTTTATTATTATAGTAAGTGTAGATGATTATTTACTAATTTTATCGTGGTGACCGTTTATTGTGTTATTATAATAGAAACTTTTTATCCTCACTCTCTTATTTAACACTACCGTAATAATATTATTACACTCCTCTAACGCACTCTTAGCGCATGCTACACTATTTATTATAGTTTATTATCTAAACCCTAAATACATTAAGAAATCCCACTTGCGTGGTGCTCGCCCATTTGTATTCAGCGACCTCGAAAAGCGCGCCGACCAGGTCGCCTTAGTTACGACTTGCACGCGCTGCGCTCAGAGTGTCGTCAGGCACAACAAGATGTGTCAGAAGTCGGAGCATCGCCGCTGCGAGCATTGCTCTGCTGGCAATCGGGGTGGCTGCACTTTGGTGAGTGATTGAGAAATTCCGCAAGTGCTGCGCCTTAGCTGATCTAAACAGGTGCCCACTGAGATGAACGGCCGCCTTAATCGCCTGTACTGGCTTCGCGCTTGGTACGACGCTGCCGTTAATACCGCCGAAAAGCCTAAGACCGACGCTGGTGTGATTGCTGCCAGCGTCAAGCTTGCGCGTTACTAGCACTAATTCAATCTGGAGCTCGCGAACCGCCGCTGCGTCGCCGCCTATTCTGGGACTCCTCTTAGGGTTCCTACTCGAGTTCTAGCGACTTTACCTTAGTACTTAAGTCTAATTCTAGTTAAGTAGCGTAGAATTATAGCCGCTTTAGAGTAGCTAGTAGCTTATACTACTAAGATAGTACGCGCTTATTAATTTTTTAATATTTTTTTTTTACTAATATTTCTCTAGGGTGGTAGTATAGGAGATGATAATAATAATAATGATGATAATGATGATGATGACGACGATGATAAGTCCCTCCCGCCTCTAGGTGGTGAGGAGCGGGTGGACGAGGACGAAGGCGAGGATAGTAGTAATTAAGAGGGGTTTATTTTTTGTCTTTTTCTATGTGCGTAGATACCCTAAGTCCTATATAGCAGGCATGCGCCTTAAGTGCGCCATAAACGAGTTTCTTATAATCTTTTCTATTACTTCTTTTACTATAAGCTTTATATCTTTTTAAAGTCTTAGACTAGTTCCTTTATATCTTTAAAATTAGAAGCTAGAGTCTAAGTATCCTAAGATTTATTATATCCTTTCTATCTTAACTAGTATTATAGTTAGCTCTTCCTAATTCGTTTTCTAAGGATTTTTTCTACTTCCTAGACTTCTTTACCTTCTATAGTAACTTCTAGTAGTTAGGTATTATTATCGTGGTTATCCCTAGAATTCTATTATTCTAGGAGGGATACGTAGAATACATTATAAATGCGATAGTTAGGTGGTAGAAGTAGGCGGTATACCTGCGTTCTAACTGCGCTTTGTACCTAAAATAGCCTAATAAACTTGCTAGAAAGCTTTTTGCTAGGTTAATAGGCTAAGTTAATGTGTTTTATGCTAAGGAGCATAAGATCTCCCTCGTGAAAAACTTCTAGTTTGTGTTTCTTGTCGTAGTATCGGCTTTAATACTCTTGTGCTCTCTGCAGGTGTTCCCGTGCCGATGCGCGTGCGTCGTGCATGCGCTGAATTCTATCGACTGCGTCTGGCATCTCCCCCTCTTGCCTGCTGTCCTCAGGAGGCGTGGAGAGCAAGGGGTGCTTGCCATACACCAAGTAAAATGGTGTCGCTTTTGTTAATTCGTAAATTAAATTATTATAAGTAAACTATACTATTGCTAATAATAAAACCTAGTTATCTTACTTGTCTAAAGTAAACATCCTAAGGTATTATTTCATAGTCTAGTTTTAGCGCTTAGTTTATCTATCTATTTATAGATAGAAGGCTATGCTAAGCCTACGCTTTACCTATAGTTAGTAGCAGATTTCTGTCTAAAATGCTAAGGTGAAGACTAAACTGTAGTCTAATACGATACCTTTTTAGATTCTATACTATAAGACAACCTAATTAAAATAGAATTTAGCGAATTGCTTCGCGTTCTAGGTCTTTAAAGTAGGTATATAGATTACTATCTTTAAGAAGTAGTTAACTATTATAAGTACTATATTAAAGACGTAATCTAAACTATTCTTTACTAGTAGTAACTCTATAATAAAATTAAGAGTAATTTCCTTAAAGATATTCTTTAAGATTAGCAGTGGTGACAGCTTGCCATATTTGCCGTGCCGTGGAGCTTTACTCCTTTGACATACAGCACACGTCCTCACGTATTCCTGGACATCATGGCCAAGCGACAGCTAATAATATAGCCTGCCGATAAGCTTAAGCGTCCTACGTGCGCCAAAATGGCCTGCCATGCGCGTGTCATGGTTCTAGGACAAAATCTCCTGCCTGATGGCTAGTTCCTCTGGAACATAAATCCTGCTATTGTATCTCAGGACTTCCTTTTCGTCGATGCGCCAAACCGGCGCATCTCTGCTACTTCGAGTGCGTGTTACTCGCTTAGAGTCCGCGACCCGCTGCTGGGCAAAGGCGTCCCTTTGCTGCAACTAGAGCAGAACATCTATTAGAGCTTCCGACTCTACTAGCATAGGTTCGCTACTAACTAGTACCCTAGCTAGTGAGCGTGGCACGCATAGTATGCATCCCATGGCGCCAGCAGTAGGGACCTTCACGGCTCTGCAAACGTTGGCTACGTGCATCTCACACGCGCCCACCAGACTGAGCCCGGGTGTGGATCCTCTCGCTCCACCATACTCTACTCTTGCTAGAAGTTTGTTCTACAGAGTAGGTAATAACTAAGTTAGGGACAGGTTTTCCTGCTCGTAATCTGCTCTTCTAGAGAGGCTATCTACAGAGTTAGTATTTCCTAGATAGTGCTTTACCTTAAAATTAAAAGCTCCTAGATATAGAGTCTAGCGTGCTTAATGCGGGTTAAGCTTCTATACTGCGCGGATTAAGCGCAGGTTATTATAATTAGTTAAAACTTAAATAGTATGCTGTGCACCCTCTAGGTAGTGCCGCCACTACTTAAAGCTATACACGATAGCTAGTAGTTCTAGATCGTACACCTCATAATTCAACTCCGCATTCTAGAGTTTCCTTAAAATAAAAGCGACTAAGTGCTACTTATTATCTTTAAATAACTGTAATAGTATGCCTAAGATAGTAAACGTGGAAGCATCCGTCTCGATGCGGATCAGAAGTGTCTTATCGAAATGGCGCATAATAGGCGCATATATAAAGCGGTTCTTCAGCCTTATAAAAGAAGCATCTATGGCCTCATTCTAATAGAACGCTTGTTTCCCCTTAAGGATGTCTATAAGGGGTGCTATTTCTATAGCGTAACGCTTAATAAAGCGTCGATAGAAGTTCGCAAAGCCTAAAAAGGACTGTAGCTCCTTAGTGTTAGTAGGTGTTGGCTATTGTACAACAGTCTTAACGCGCGCAGGATCAGCGCGTACGCCTTGCCTTGTAACGATAAACCCTAGAAAATGCACCTCGCTAGCCGCAAAAGTGCATTTCTTTAGGTTTACAAATAACTCGGCTTCTCTTAGTGATTGCAGTATAGCGCGTACTGCGCGCCAGTGTAGCGCAACATCGTCTTCGTGGGTATATATAAGTATATCATCTAGATATACCACACATATATGATCTAAATGCCCACTTAGGGCCCTATTAATATAGGCTTAAAAGCTTACTAGAGCGTTAGTAAGCCTAAAAGGTATAACTAAGTACTTAAAATGCCTATATTAGGTTTAAAAAGCTATTTTCTACTTATCTTCTAATTTAATTCGTATACGATAGTAGGCGTCCTTAAGATCAAGGGTTATATAGTATCGTGCGCCTAATAGGCGGTCTAACGTCTCCCTAATAAGTGGTAGTAGGCAACGATCTTTTATAGTAATAGAGTTTAAGCCACAATAATCTATACAAAGACGAAGTGTGCTATCCTTCTTTAGTACAAAGATAATTAGTGCGCTAGCGGGGCTTATGCTATAGCGGATCCATCCTCTACGAAGGGCCTCCTCTATGTATTCTCGGAGCAGCTATAGCTCACGAGAAGAGAGGGTATACAACGGTCCATAAGGCGGCTCTTTACCCGGCTAAATAGGGATTGCATAATCTAAGCTCTTGTAACTTAGAAGAGTCGCAGCTTTCTCATTATTAAAAACGTCGGCGTAGTCTAGTAATGCGTCAGGGATGCGCGGTTCTTGCGCTGCGTGAATGTCGTACACGCGCGCCTCGCATTCTAAACTTATACTAGTGGCTTATAGTGTTCCTAGAAGGTAGGTAGTAGAGCTAGTATGCTCCGCATCTTCTAGAAGGCTATTAGTAGTTGCTAACTAGATATCCGCCTTTATAAGGCTCCAGCGCTATTTTTAGCAGCCGTAATTAATTAAAATATCCTCCTACTATAAGAAAGGGTTTCCTAAGAGTAGGGGAATTCCTTCCTTGTCTACTCCATACGCCGTGACGTTGGTGCAGCGTTCCATGCCGTTATTATCTAACAGGCGCACTTAAAACGCATACGCCGCGTAGGTACTCTAACGTTGTGCGCCAATTCATCCCAGTCTTGGGAGCTCTGCGTTCTTAATAGGCGTTATGCCTATTTCTACAGCCATCCTTTAGCTAACTAGGCTAACGTCTACTTAGGGATCTAGGATGACCCTAAGTTCCTTTTCTAGACCTAAGTCCACTCTTGCGCTATATATACGCTTTATGCCTAGTAAAATGTCTATAGATATGCGCCTTACTAATTCTAGATTTATAGTAAGGCTTAGGCTTTTTCTATATAGTTAATATTAACTAGTAGCTAATTTAGATTACTACTTTAACACTTATTAGCGTAGTAACCTTTCTTTTAGCACTTAAAATAAGTAATATTATACTTATCCTTTATTTTCTTTAGTGCGCTATAAGAAAAAGGCGGTAAAGTAAGCTCCTTCCTTTTCTCCCTATATGCGCTCTAGCTTAGTTGCTCGTGCGCGGCTAGTATTCTACGTAAGTTCCTTTCCAGAGTTAATGCTAAGGCAATAAGGTCTTCTCTTATTACTAGGATCTAGTAGTAATTAGTAATCGCTCGCTACAGCTCCAGCCTTAGCTTAGTAAATAAGTGTTAGACTCTTTACTCTTTAGTATAGGCCATAAGTTAGTCTTCTAGCACGTTAAGGTAGATAGCAAAAGATTAGTTAGTCTAGTCTTTTCACTATATTATATAACTATGCGCTGTAGCTGCTTTAAGGCTGCGATTAATAGGATCAGAGAGTAAGTCCAGCAGGTACTACTTAAAGTATTCCCAGGTTAGAATCTCTCCTCGCGCTTCAAAGGTGCGCTTAAAGTGCGCGTACTAGAGCTCCCTAGGATCTCCTCCTAGATATTACATTAACTAGATAACTTTGTCGCAGTCTATGTAGAACTCTTGTGGCAGAAGCCAAAAGGCTATCTCGCAGGAGCGGATAAATTCGCGGTGTTCCTTGATCGTTTTTCCCTTATATTCCACTAGGTCTTTTGGTTTCAAAGTGCGCCTCACGTGCGCAAAGCCGGGCTGGCTAGCTGCGCTCTGGGTGCGGGTCGCGAGATTCCGCGCCAAAAGGTTGGCTTCAGCTGGGGGTGGCCCTTGTCCGCGCCCTTCTAGCTGCGCGACTTCCTCTTCCAGCTCGCGTAATTGTTAGAGGGCTAGGAGTTCGTCGCGTCGCTCTTTAACGGCTTGAATGCGCTCCGCGAGCGTCACAGGTGCGTCCTCCTCTCGTGGTTCGCGTTCCTTGCGTGGTGTTCGTGGTGGGGTTGAGATGCTAGAGCTTCAGCTCGCCACCTCGGCTGGGTGGCCTAATCGTGTAGAGAGAGCTATCTCTAGACTATTAGCCCTAGGGGAAGAAGAATTATTATATAAGAGATAGTTATAGGTAATAGTATTTACTTTATACTATAATAGAATAGTGGGGGATGGCTCTATATTACTATACTAGGTAGGGGGTAGTAAGGAGAATAATTCTTGCCTCTCTTCCCTTGCGCGAAGCGCAGGTTAAAAGCAGGTATCTTCGCCAAGGCGCGAGTGCAAGAAGCAAACATGTTGGGACTGAATGCGCCCAACTGCAGGCCTTCGGCCTGAGTGTTACAAAAGAAGTGCTTAAATTCTTTATACTCTTTTAGAATATTAAAAGTTATATATTTCTCTAAAACTCTAACTTTATAATCTAAAAGTATCTTACTAGTATTTATTAAGTTAAACTCTTATATCTTAAGGCTATTCTTATATAAAGTTTACTATTCTTTAGTAATATTATAAACTTTCCTCTTATTTACTATTAAAATTAGTTAATATATAAGCTAGCTTATAGTTACGTCTAGTCTATAGTGCTTAAATAAGAACTTCTTTAACTTCTAGTTAATCTATAAATTATATTCTTATAGCTAGGGAAGTTTTAATATAATATTATAGGTAGCTAGTCTAAAGACGTCTAGGTCTATTCTTTTTTAGTACTCTTAGATACTAAGCGTTATATTAGTAACCTTATATATAATCTTGCTTTCTTCTAGTATTAGTTATCTATTAGTAATCTATAGTAGGTAGGACTAATATTTCTATAGTAGTTAAAGTCTAGCTTTATCTACTATATGCGCTAAAATATAGTTCGCTTCTAATTCTAAATCTACTAAAGTATATATCTATACTCTATTAAGCTATACTAGTAGCTTAATAAGTCCTAAGGGATTTACTATATTAATCTTCTTAGCTAAGTTTTCTTAGCTATTTACTAGTCTAAAAAAGACTTAGTTCTAAATTTATAGAATTCTTTCGTGTCGTAGTGCTTATCGTATACGTGTAATGGGCTGAAGCCCAGTCAGCTTGTTCCTCGATGGAATCTCGGTTACGTGCGCAGGGCGCACTGTCCTTAGAATCTAGGTGAGCCGCTAGACACTTAGATTCTATACTAGCGCGCTAGATAAATAATATCCTAAGCTACTACCTCTAAATAACTTTTAGACTATAGCTATTCTTAGTTTCTTTCTCTATTAAATATAATCTTAGTATACCTATATAATAGCTTCCTAAGCGTAGCCTCTTATATTTTATATTTAATTCTAATTAGTAGAGCTTTACTATAAGACTCTATTAACGTAATACGCGTTAAGCTTCTTAACTACCTCTTTATTACGTGCGAGTAGGTTAATCTACTATATAGAATTAGTATTACTCTACTATCTAAAAGGCCTTTAGATAATAACTAGATATAAGCTATTATAAGATTACTTACCTAGGACTATAGCCTTATAAGATGCTTAGTTAATTATACTACTAGCTTTACGTTACGCTAGTGTAGAATGTATATCTTTATATATTAAGAATACTATAGAAAAATCTTTACGCGATACTATAATAGTATTAAGTAATAGGTCCTACTAATTATAAAAGATACTATAAAGTAGTAAGTAGTAGTAGTTAAGAAAATTCTATAATCTCTTTAAAGGCTAAAGAGGTAGGTCTAGCCTACTATAGTATATGCGAGCTATTTAAAGGCTAGTTAGCGCTACTAAGAAGATAGCTATACCTACGTCTACTACGTAAGTCCTATTAGTCCTCTATTAAATAAGGCATAAGCTATAATACTAGCTAACACAACTACTAGTAGAAGATCGCAAGCGTGAAAGGATATTAAGTTCTTAAGAGACGCGACTATCTAATAACTATTAAAGGTCGTTTAGAGGGACTTACTACTAAGAGTAAGTTATAGAAGCCCTATAATAGTAATAGGCTACCAAAGCCCTACTAGTCCTTACCGCAGAGGAGTAGGCCACTACTAGTAGCTCTAGAGTAGCTAGCTGCTAGTGCGAGAGCGATCGACGAGTAAATATTAATTAGAAGTCCTACGAAGAGAAGCAGGCACATATATAGCTAAGAAGTAAGCCTCCTAATAGAAGATTAGAAGATAGAGGATAACTTACCTAACTTTAACGCTAACGAGCTATTAGCCTACGCGTTAGTAAAGTATCTTACTAGAGTACCTAATAATAAAATATAATAGGATATCGTCTAAATACTTAAGAACGACAGATAGAAGGAAGCTACGATAACGCTAATAATTAACGAAATCGCAAGGCGAACGAAGAGCGTAACTGGGGCTAGGGAGTCACCTAAGGGCTCACTAAAGGCGTCTTAGAACGCGATAGTAGCAATAATAGCAGCCTTAACTTAGCTTATGCAGATAATAGCTCTAATAACCTCTTAGTTAGAAGCGCTTAAATAGTGAGAAATATAGTAAACTATACCTATACTAACGCCTAAGAGTTACCTAGATTCTATAATAACGCTAACTATATTAGAAAAACTAAATAAGAAGAGGCTCCCTAACCTAGAGCGATATAATAGTAGCTGCGCTAACTATCTAGATTAGAAGTATAAGTATAAAGAAAAACTTAAGTATAATAAGTATCTATTTCTTACTAAAGATATAAAGAAATAATACGTTCTTAGCTAAATTAAAGATAAGGCTAACTAAGTCCTTCTATTTTAGATACTAGAGAATTAACTAAGTTTAGTAGAGAAGATATAGTAGTATATAGATACTTAGTTTCTTAATATATATTAATAGAAGTAAGCCCTAAATAAACTTTAGCACCTAAAGTAAGACTAATAATTAGTTTATAATTATATCTCTAAGTTTAACTAGTTGCGCGTAAAGTTAAGCTAGAAGTTTAGTAGCTCTATTTTCTAAGAAATATTTAGTAAGGGCCTTAGTATAGAACTTTAATAGCTTATACTATAGACTTTAAAGTACGTTAGCTTTAAGAAGTATACTAATAAGGTAATTAAGATCTCTAATAACTTTTATTATATTAACCTTTATAGTAAGTCGTGAGAAGAATTAATCTAGTACACTTATAGCCCTTACCGCTAGAATAAGCGAGGCCGCGCTTATACGCCCTTACTACTAGAGAATATAGATTAGGAACCTATAAAGGCTAATAAAGTAAGTACGAAGGAATAGAGACTAAATAGTAATTAGATTAAGTACTACTCCTATAGTAAGAAAGGATATATAGCGAGGAACTGCGAGAAGAGTGCTAAGCCAAAGAGCACTAAGGCGAGCAGGGCAGCTCAGCGTGAACCCTCGCCTGCTTATAAGTGCCACGCGAAAGCATTAGATAGTAGCGACTTAGAGGACTTAGGAAAAGAGTAGCTCTAAGTTAAAGTCTTAACTTAGAGCCTCTAAAGATAGACTAGTAGATAAATAGTAAATAGAACTAGTTCTAATACTAATATATAAATATCTTACCTCTTATAGCTAACCTAATCGTAAACTCTATCTATAACGCTACCGCGTTAATAGATAGTAGGTATTTATATTACGCACTAGTTAGTAGAAAGTTTACTCGCTAAAGCTACCTTAAGCGCTTTGCGATTACCTCTTAGATAATAGAGAGAATTAATAAGAAGTTATCTAAGATTAAGGAGGTCTCTTAATTTAAGTTTAATATACACAGTTACTAAGAGGTCGCCTACGCATACGTAATTAATAATATAGACGAGGACGTTATTCTAGAGAAGAGGTAGATAGACTACTAGAAAGTTATAATTACCCTAGTAAAAAGGAGCTTATTTATACACTTAAAGGGCATTTGAGTAAGGTGCGACAAGAGCGTTGCAAGCCAGAACGTCGCCCGCTAGGTGAGCGCGGCTACGTTTGCGGGTCTCCTGAAGAGATCCAAGGACCCAGAGAATGGAGTGCGAGTATTTGCCGCTTCCATTACAGACATTAATAAGGCGTTAGCGCCAAAGAAGGCAGTAGACGTTAGATCGCTACTACCAAAGCACTATTAGAGCTACTATAAGCTCTTTAATCCAAAAAAAGCAGCAAAGCTTCCCCCGCATAGAGGACCTAGAGTAGACTATCGAATTAAGTTTAAGTCGAAGGACGGTCAGCAGCCACAGCCGCCGTGGGGCCCGCTATATAGTATATTAAGAGGTGAGCTTTTAGTGCTCTAAAAGGAGCTTACCTCTCTACTTAAGAAGGGATTTATACGCGTAAGTAGCTCGTTAGCTTTAGCGCTAGTCTTATTTATTAAGAAATCTAAAGAAGGACTCTAATTATATATTAACTACTAAGCGTTAAACGCGATAACTAAGAAGAATAGATACCTATTACTACTTATCTAAGAGACGCTTAATAATCTTAGTAAGGCTAAATAGTTTACTAAGCTAGACGTGATCGCAGCCTTCTATAAGATCTGTGTGGCCAAAGGCGATAAATAGAAGATAGCTTTCTAAACGCGTTTTAGTCTCTTTAAGTAGTTAGTAACCTCTTTTAGTATAGTAAATTTTCTAAGCACTTTCTAGTAGTACATTAACTAGACCTTAAGAGAGCACCTTAACGAGTTCTACTTAGTATATCTTAACGACGTGCTAATCTACACAGACGGCAGTCTGCACTAATACTAAGAGCAGGTCCGAAAGGTCCTTAGCAAGCTTTAGGGGGCAGGCCTCTACGTGGATATTAAGAAATGCGAGTTTAAGGTAAAGTCTACTAAGTATCTTAGCTTTTTTATTAACGCTAGAAAGGGTATTTATATAGATCTAGATAAGGTTAAAGCTATTAAGAACTAGAAGGCTCTTAGAATAGTAAAAGGCGTTTAGTTATTTCTTAGCTTTATAAACTTCTACTAAAAGTTTATTAGAGACTTTACTAGAATAGCTACCTCTCTTACTTAACTAATAAGAGATATAAGCTTTACTTAGGGACTTAAAGAATAATTAGCGTTTAATAAGCTAAAGGAGATCTTCCTTATAGAGCTAAACCTTACTACTTTTAACCCTAAACGCGACATAGTGCTAGAATGCGACTCGTCGGGCTACGCAGTGGGAGGAGTACTATCGCAATACGACGACGAGGGAGTACTACGTCCTTGCGCGTACTTCTCAAAGAAGAATAACGCTCACGAGTCTAACTACGAGATCTATAATAAGGAGCTATTAGTAGTAATACGCTACTTTAAGAAATAAAATATAGAACTACGCTTAGTTAAGAGCTTTAAGGTAATTACTAATTATAAGAACCTTAAGTACTTTATAAAGCTAAAGCTATTAAGTAAACGATAAGTGCGTTAGGCTGCGCTACTAAGCCGCTACAACATAGAACTGCTATACCGACCAGGTAAGTAGAATGTGAGGGCCGACGCCCTCTTAAGGAGAGAACAAGACATGCCTATAGGCGCTAAAGACGAGCGTCTCTAGAAGCGCGTAATATAGATCTTAAAACCTACGTCCTAATACTACGAGGAAGCTAGCGAGGACGAGGAAGACCTAGTAGACAGCTAGGTACTATTAGCAAGGATACGTATAGGATGTACTGGGGTGCGTCCTAGTTTAACCGAAGAACCGTCAGACACCGTTAGTGACGACGGCGCAGCGCAGCTAGACACTACCCGCGAGGACAGCGTAGAGCAGTTAGAGCACGAAGGAGAAGCGCTTGCAGAACAAGCAGAGTTAACGGACTCAGCCGCAGTAGACGGAAGCCTAGCTTAGTAGAATGAGCTAGAGAGGTTATAGCTAGAGGCCCTAAAGGATAATTAGCAATATAAAGACGCTAAGTAAGCTATAGTTAACTAGAAATAAAGGTTCCCTCTAAGTATAGGCGTAAAGTGTTTAATCTTAGAGTATTTAGTAGATAACTAAGAAGCGTTATTATACTAAGGTAGAAGATAGGTGCTAAATAGCGAGAACCTGCGCACCTAAATTATTAGCGAGATCTATGATTCCTCTTTAGCTAGCCACCTAGGTAGAGAGATCACCTATTAGATACTTGCTCGCGACTTCTTTTAGCCAGGCATGACGGACAGCATTAGGCGTTACGTACGGAACTATGACGTGTGCGGAAGGACGAAGCCTTGGAGGGAAGAAGTCTAGGGACTACTTAAGCCGCTACCTATCCCTAATCGCCTCTAGAAAGAAATCTTAATAGACTTTATTAAAGAACTACCTATTAGTAAAGGTATAAAGAACCTTATAGTAGTAACTAACTACCTAAAAAAAGAATATATCTTTATTCTACTACTTAATATAAGAATAGAGATAGTAGTCTAAGTGTTCCTTAGATACGTAGTCGCTTACTATTAGTTACCTAACGTAATTACGTCTAATTAAGGTAGTTAGTTTATAAGCCTATTATAAGAGCGCCTTTATAAGATTCTAAAGATTAAGTAGCGACTATTAATAGCCTTCTACCTATAGACGGATAGGTTAATAGAGTAAATAAATAGCGTATAAGAAGTGTATATCTAAGCGTTTATTAGCTAGGTATAAGATAATTAGGCACCTCTTTGCCTTATAGCTTAGATAGCGATTAATAGAAGAGATGTAATATTAATAGGAGTATTCTTATTCTTTCTATAACATAGTTACTACGTAGACCCGCTATAGCTAGAAGTACCCTAAGGCGCTAATTATAAGAAGTATAGTGCTAAAGAGCGCTTAGAGCGCGAGAAGGCTAAGGCTATTATAGCTTAGTTCTAAGAAGTATTTAACTTAGTTTAAGCTAGTATAGCTAAAGCCTAGGTTAAATAAGAGAAGTAGGCGAATAAGTACTATAAGGAGGCTAGAAAGTATAAGGTTAGTAATAAGGTTTAGCTAAGGCTTAATAAGTAGTATAGTACTAGCTGCGAGTCTCGTAAGCTTAATTAGAAAAGTACTAAGTATACTATAATTAAGGTAGTTAATAGTTATTTAGTTAAGCTAGATACCCTACTAGGTTACTACCCTATTTTCTACGTTAATTAACTTTACCCTACTAGTATAGACCTACTACTAAGTTAAGTATAAGATAACTACTAGCTACTACTACTATAAGTAGATAGGGAGGAGGAGTACGTTATAGAGGATATTATCGCTAAGTAGCTTAAGCGCTAGTGGCGTAGATAGAAGCTATACTATAATATTAAATAAGAAGAATACTACTAAACGTCCCTTAAACTAATAGAACTACTAAAGAAGATAGAAGCGTTAGAATAGTAGTTAGCCTATATAAAGGGCCTTTAGAATAGTAAAGAATACTTACTAAAGTATTTTTAGTAGATTCTACTCTTAAGTAGAGAGAAGAAGAGAGGTATTATAATAGGCTAAAGCCTAGTTAGCTTATTTCTTAATAGAATTTTAGTTACGTATATAGGGCGCACTATTCTTAGAATCTAGATAAGCTGCTAGACACTTAGATTCTATACTAGCGCGCTAAATAAATAATATCCTAAGCCGCCGCCCCTAAATAACCTTTAGACTATAGCTATCCTTAGTTTCTTTCTCTATCGAATACAATCTCAGTATACCTGTGCGATAGCTCCCTGAGCGTAGCCCCTTACAATACGCTGCTAAGGTATGTTTACTAGTCGTGCTTCTTATATTTGTAGATAGAGTCGTTAACGTATCGTGTCTTATATATAGTTTATATCTAGATAATATCTTACGGGTCTTCGTAACTAGGGAAATAAGTATTCTTACGCTTATCCTATAGGTGCTTTAGGTATATATCTTTAATATATATATCTTATTCTATCTTATACTTAAGAAATCTATACACTCTTCTTAGAGACTATATAGATCTCTTCTTTTCTAAGTAATAGGTCTTATAGAAGTCGTACGTGTAACTAGTCTATAATAACTTAGTATAGTAGGGGTTATAAGGATCGTACTAGTACTAGACTATAGTATCTTAGCTTATCTAGTTAATCTTTCGTTTACCTTAAGGTTAGTTTTATAACTATTACTTTTCTACTTCTTTAGCTTATAATAGCTTATTATTCTAAGAGTATTATATAAACTCTTAAACGTCTTATTCTAGAATCTTAACTATCTAGCTATCTAATTCTATAGCGTATAGAGTTATCTCTTAGATATCTTTATTAGAAGGTGTAACTATAGGCTCGTCCTATACTTATAGTACTTATTTAACCTATTAGAGATCCTTTAGTATTAGTAGGAACTTCTTAATCTCTAAAGGAATATTTTCTTAATCTTAATTAACCTTATAGACTAGATTATAGAAGTGCTATTATATAGTTTATAAGATATTTAGAGTTTTTATAGCGTAGTCTACTAATTTCTTATTAAGGTAGTAGAGTAGGCTATTAATCTATAGTAATAGCGACTCTATCTCTAGTAGACTTGCGTAGGGCGTGCTTAGTTAATATTTCTCCTTAAACGTGGCCATCTTGTCGTGCTTAGTGCGTAGTGGTTCTACTACGTCTTCTTCTAGTGTATTATACTTCTTATTAGATATAAGTAAGTTATCTAGGTATTTAGTTCTTATAATAGTAAAGTTCTTAATTCCTTTAAGAATACCTTCTCTACTATTTACTTAGTATTTAATTATAGGTTTAATAATAACTTCCTATAATTTATTAGCTAGTTTACTAGCCTTTCTAAGTACGTTAACTTATTATGCAATTTTATTTTTACTATAATAGTCCTATGCTATATAGCCTACTTTACTATAGGTATAATAAGTAATTAGCTTCTTACTCTTATTACGCTAAAACTTTAACTAATCTAGTCCCTTATTAATATTATTAAGGTATATAGGCTTATAGCTATTCGTGGCGTATATACTAGAGACTTAAGGTGCGTAGCTTCGCTAACGTTCTTAGTTAGGGTACAAACGTTAAAGCTAGTATCTTAGTTAGTTATTTATAGGCTCTTAGATATAGGTTTCTTAGTTAAATAGTCTTTCTTCTAGTATAAGCTTATATAACTTATTATTAATTTAAATAGCTTTATTTATAAGTTTATTAAGTATATTAAGATTAGATCTACTTTATATAAGTTTCTTGCGTATAGTGAGCTTAAGACCTTATTAATATATCTATATTAAAGCGTTATTATTCTAGTTAATACCTATAGAGTATTATTAGAACTTAGTTATATAGTTAGTAGTAGACCTAGTCTATCTAAGCCTCTAAATTTTTTATTTTATAACTACTAATTTCTTAAAGAGTAAAAAGACTTCTTTTATCTTAGCTTTAAAAGCGTCTTAGTTATTAATAAGATTAATATTATCTTAGTTATTAACGTTATTATCTATATATTAGTATAAGATAGAGTTAGCCTACTTCTCTATATTACCGCGAAGGAAGGTAGTAGCCTATATAACTTTGTTATTATTATTAATTCTATTTTCTTTAATATAGAGGTATCTATTAACTTAGAGTAGCTAAGCTTTAAGCTTACTATAGTTGCTATAGTATAAGTTAGGCTTATTACTACGTACTAAGGTATAAGTGGCGTCTATAGTCGTATCTAGGGTATCTATTATTATATTACTTATTTTAAGGGTGTTTAAAGTGTAAAGGTCTATTCTTAGAGAGTTCTAATGTAAGGGGCTACGCTCGGAGAGCTATCGCACAGGTATACTAAGATTGTATTCGATAGAGAAAGGAACTAAGGATAGCTACACTCTAAAGGTCATTTAGGGGCGGCGGCTTAGAATATCATTTTACTAGCGCGCTAATATAGAATCTAGGTATCTAGTAGCTTACCTAGATTCTATAAATAGTGCGCCCTACGTACGTAACTAAGATCCTATTAAGAAATAAGCTAATTAGGCTTTAGCCTATTATAATACCTCTCTTTTTCTCTCTACTTAAGAGTAGAATCTACTAAAAACGCTCTAGTAGGCGTTCCTTACTATTCTAAAGGCCCTTTATATAGGTTAACTACTATTTTAGCGCTTCTATCTTCTTTAGTAGTTCTACTAGTTTAAGGGACGTTTAATAGTACTCTTTCTACTTAATATTATAGTATAGCTTCTATCTACGCCCCTAGCGCTTAAGCTACTTAGCGATAATATCCTCTACGACGTACTTCTCCTCCTTATTTACTTATAGTAGTAGTAGCTAGTAGTTATCTTATACTTAACTTAGTAGCGGGTCTATACTAATAGAGCAAAATTAGTTAACGTAGAAAATAAAATAGTAACTTAGTAGGATATCTAGTTTAACTAAATAACTATTAACTATCTTAATTATAATATACTTAGTACTTTTCTAATTAAGCTTATAAGACTCGTAGCTAGTACTATACTACTTATTAAGTCTTAGCTAGACCTTATCGCTAACCTTATACTTCCTAGCCTTCTTATAGTGCTTATTCGCCTACTTCTCTTATTTAACTTAGGCTTTAGCTATACTAGCTTAAATTAAGTCGAATACTTCTTAGAACTTAGCCGCGATAGTCTTAGCCTTCTCGCGCTCTAAGCGCTCTTTAGTACTATACTTCTTGCGATTAGCGCCTTAGGGTACTTCTAGCTATAGCGGGTCTACGTGGTAACTATGTTATAGGAAGAATAGGGATACTCCTATTAACGTTGCGTCTCTTCTATTAATCGCTATCTAGGCTATAGGGCAAAGGGGTGCCTAATTGTCTTATACCTAGCTAGTAAACGCTTAGATATACGCTTCCTATACGCTATTTATTCGCTCTGTCGACCTATCCGTCTATAAGTAGAAGGCTATTAATAGTCGCTGCTTAATCTTTAGAATTTTATAAAGGCGCTTCTATAATAGGCTTATAAACTAGCTACCTTAGTTAGATATAATTACATTAGATAGCTAGTAGTAAGCGACTACGTGCCTAAGGAACGCTTAGACTACTATCTCTATTCTTATATTAAGTAATAGAATAAAGATATATCTTTTTCTTAAATAGTTAATTACTACTATAAGGTTCTTTATACCTTTACTAGTAGGTAGTCCTTTAATAAAGTCTATTAAGATTTCCTTCTAGAGGTAATTAGAGATAGATAGTAGCTTAAGTAGTCTCTAGACTCCTTCTCTCTAAGGCTTCGTCCTTCCACACACGTCGTAGTTCCATACGTAACGTCTAATGCTTTCCGTTATGCCTGGCTAGAAGAAGTCACGAGCTAGCGTACGGTAGGTAATTTCTCTATCTAGGTGGCTAGCTAAGAGGGAACTATAGACTTTACTAATAATTTAGGTGCGTAGGTTCTCGCTATTTAGCACCTATCTTCTACCTTAGTATAATAACGCTCTTTAGTCGTCTATTAAATACTCTAAGATTAAATACTTTACGCCTATACTTAAAGGGAACCTTTATTTCTAGTTAACTATAACTTACTTAGCGTCTTTATACTACTAATTATTCTTTAGGGCCTCTAGCTATAACGTCTCTAACTCGTTCTACTGAGCTAGGCTTCTATCTACTGCGGCTGAGTCCGTTAACTTAGCTTGTTCTGTAAGCGCCTCTCCTTCGTGCTCTGACTACTCTACGCTGTCCCCGCCGGCAGTGTCCAGCTGCGCTGCGCCGTCGTTACTAACGGTGTCTGACGGTTCTTTAGTTAAACTAGGACGCACTCTAGTACGCCCTATACGTGTCCTTACTAATAATACCTAGCTGTCTACTAGGTCTTCCTCGTCCTCGCTAGCTTCCTCGTAGTATTAGGACGTGGGTTTTAAGATCTATACTACGCGCTTCTAAAGACGCTCGTCTTTAGCGCCTATAGGCATATCTTATTCTCTTCTTAAGAGGGCGTTAGCTCTCACATTCTACTTACCCGGTCGATATAGTAATTCTATGTTATAGCGACTTAGTAGCGCGGCCTAGCGCACCTAACGTTCGCTTAAGAGCTTTAGCTTTATAAAGTACTTAAGGTTCTTATAGTTAGTTATCACCCTAAAGCTCTTAACTAAACGTAGTTTAGCATCCTACTTCTTAAGGTAGCGGACAATAGCGAGTAGCTCCTTATTATAGATCTTGTAGTTGCACTCGTGGGCGTTATTCTTCCTAGAGAAGTATGCGCAAGGACGTAGTACTCCCTCGTCGTTGTATTGCGATAGTACTCCTCCCACTGCGTAGCCCGACGAGTCGCATTCTAGCACTATGTCGCGTTCTAGGTTAAAAGTAGCGAGGTTTAGCTCTATAAGGAAGATCTCCTTTAGCTTATTAAACGCTAATTATTCTTTAGGTCCTTAGGTAAAGCTTATATCTCTTATTAGTTAAGTAAAAGAGAAAGCTATTTTAGTAAAGTCTCTAATAAACCTTTAGTAGAAGTTTGCGAAGCTAAGAAATAACTAAACGCCTTTTACTATCCTAGAAGCCTTCTAGTTCTTAATAGCTTTAATCTTATCTAGATCTATATAAATGCCCTTCCTAGCGTTAATAATAAAGCTAAGGTACTTAGTAGACTTCACCTTAAACTCGTATTTCTTAATATCTATGTAGAGGCCTGCCCCCTAAAGCTTACTAAGGACCTTTCGGACCTGCTCTTGGTGTTGGTGCAGACTGCCGTCTGTGTAGATTAGCACGTCGTCAAGATATGCTAAGTAGAACTTGTTAAGGTGCTCTCTTAAGGTCTAGTTAATATACTACTAGAAGGTGCTTAGAGAATTTACTATACTAAAAGGGGTTACTAACTACTTAAAGAGACTAAAACGCGTTTAGAAGGCTATCTTCTATTTATCGCCTTTAGCTATACAGATCTTATAGAAGGCTACAATCACGTCTAACTTAGTAAACTATTTAGCCTTACTTAGGTTATTAAGTATCTCCTAGATAAGTAGTAATAGGTACTTATTCTTCTTAGTTATCGCGTTTAATGCTTAGTAGTTAATATATAATTAGAGTCCTCCTCTAAGTTTCTTAGTAAATAAGACTAGCGCTAAAGCTAGCGAGCTACTTACGCGTATAAATTCCTTCTTAAGTAGAGAGGTAAGCTCCTTTTAGAGCACTAAAAGCTTACCTCTTGACATACTATATAGCGGGCCCCACGGCGGCTGTGGCTGCTAACCGTCCTTCAACTCGAACTTAATTCGATAGTCTACTCCAGGTCCTCTATGTGGGGGAAGCTTCGCTGCTTCTTTTAGATTAAAGAGCTCATAGTAGCTCTAATACTGCTCTAGCAGCAATAATCTTACATCTACTACCTTCTTTGGCGCTAGCGCCTTATTAATGTCTATAATAGAGGCAGCGAATACGCGCACTCCCGTCTCTGGGTCCTTGGATCTCTTCAGGAGACCCGCAAACGTAGCCGCGCTCACCTAGCGGGCGACGTTCTGGCTTACAAAGCTCTCGTCGCATCTTACTTAAATACCCTTTAAGTGTATAAATAAGCTCCTTTTTACTAGAGTGATTATAACGTTCTAGTAGTCTATTTACCTCTTTCCTAAGATAACGTCCTCGTCTATATTATTAATAATATATGCGTAGGCGACCTCTTAGTAGCCGTGCATATTAAACTTAAAATAAGAAACTTCCTTAATCTTAGATAGCTTCCTATTAATTCTCTTAATTATCTAAGAAGTAATTAAAAAGTACTTAAGATAGCTTTAGTAAGTAAACTTGCAACTAACTAGCGCGTAGTATAAACACCTGCTATCTATTAACGCGGTAGCGTTATAGATAGAGTTTATAATTAGGTTAGCTATAAGAGGTGGGGTATTTATATATTAGTATTAAAACTAGTTCTATTTACTACTTATCTACTAATCTATCTTCGAAGGCTCTAAGTCGAGACTTTAACTTAGAGCTACTCTTTTCCCGAGTCCTCTAAGTCGCTACTATCTAATGCTTTCGCGTGGCACTTATAAGCAGGCGAGGGTTCACGCTGAGCTGCCCTGCTCGCCTTAGTGCTCTTTAGCTTGGCACTCTTCTCGCAGTTCCTCGCTATATATCCTTTCTTACTATAGGAGTAGCACTTAATCTAATCGCTATTTAGTCTCTATTCTTTCGCACTTACTTTATTAGCCTTTATAGGTTCCTAATCTATATTCTCTAGTAGTAAGGGCGTACAAGCGTAGCCTTACTTATTCTAGCTATAAGGCCTATAAGCGTACTAGATTAATTCTTCTTATAACTTACTATAAAAGTTAATATAATAAAGGTTATTAAAGATCTTAATTACTTTATTAGTATACTCCTTAAAGCTAACGTGCTTTAAAGTCTATAGTATAAGCTATTAAAGTTTTATACTAAGGCCCTTACTAAATATCTCTTAAAGAATAGCGCTACTAAACTTCTAGCCTAATTCTATACGTAACTAGTTAAACTTAGAGACGTAATTATAGACTAATTATTAGCTTTACTTTAAGTACTAAAGTTTATTTAGAGCTTACTTCTATTAGTATATATTAAGAAACTAAGTATCTATATACTACTATATCTTCTCTACTAAATCTAGTTAATTCTCTAGTATCTAGAGTAGAAAGACTTAGTTAGCCTTATCTCTAGTTTAGCTAAGAACGTATTATTTCTTTATATTCTTAGTAAGAAATAGATACTTATTATACTTAAGTTTTCCTTTATACTTATACTTCTAATCTAGATAGTAAGCGTAGCTACTATTATATTACTCTAGGTTAGAGAGCCTTTTCTTATTTAGTTTTCTTAATATAGTTAGCGTTATTAAAGAATCTAAGTAACTTTTAGGCGTTAGTAAACGTATAGTTTACTATATTTCTCGCTATTTAAGCGCTTCTAACTAAGAGGTTATTAGAGCTATTATCTGCGTAAGCTAAGTTAAGGCTACTATTATTACTACTATCGCGTTCTAAGACGCCTTTAGTGAGCCCTTAGGTGACTCCCTAGCCCTAGCTACGCTCTTCGTTCGCCTTACGATTTCGTTAATCATCGGCGCTATCGCAGCTTCCTTCTATCCGTCGTTCTTAAGCATTTAGACGATATCCTATTATATTTTATTATTAGGTACTCTAGTAAGGTGCTTTGCTAACGCGTAGGCTAATAACTTATTAGCGTTAAGGTTAGGTAAGTTATCCTCTATCTTCTAATCTTCTATTAGGAGGCTTACTTCTTAGCTATATATGTGCCTGCTTCTCTTCGTAAGACTTCTAATTAATATTTACTCGTCGATTACTCTCGCACTAGCAGCTAGCTACTCTAGAGCTACTAGTAGTGGCCTACTCCTCTACAGTAAGGACTAGTAGGGCTTCAGTAGCCTATCGCTATTATAGGGCTTCTATAACTTACTTTTAGTAGCAAGTCCTTCTAAACGACCTTTAGTAGTTATTAGGTAGTCGCGTCTCTTAGGAACCTAATATCCTTTTACGCTCGCGATCTTCCACTAATAGTTGCGTTAGCTAGTATCGCGGCCTATACCTTATTTAATAGAGGACTAATAGGACTTATATAATAGACGTAGATATAGCTATCTTCTTAGTAGCGCTAACTAGCTTTTAGATAGTTCTTATATACTATAGTAGGCTAGACCTACCTCTTTAGCCTTTAAAGAGATTATAGAATTTTCTTAACTACTACTACTTACTATCTTATAGTATCTTTTATAACTAGTAAGACTTATTACTTAGTACTATTATAGTATCGCGTAAGGATTTTTCTATAGTATCCTTAATATATAAAGATATACGTTTTACGCTAGTATAACGCGAGGCTAGTAGTATAATTAACTAAGCGTCTTATAAGGCTATAGTCCTAGATAAGCGATCTTATAATAGCTTATACCTAGTTATTATCTAAAAGCCTTTTAGATAGTAAAGTAATACTAATTCTATATAGTAGATTAACCTACTCGCACGTAATAAAGAGGTAGTTAAGAAGCTTAACGCGCGTTATATTAATAGAGTCTTATAGTAAGGCTCTACTAATTAGAATTAAATATAAAATATAAGAGGCTACGCTTAGAGAGCTATCGCATAAGTATACTAAGATTATATTTAATAGAGAAAGGAACTAAGAATAGCTATACTCTAAAGGTTATTTAGAGGCGGTAGCTTAGGATATTATTTTACTAGCGCGCTAGTATAGAATCTAGGTGTCTAGCGGCTCACCTAGATTCTGTGAACAGTGCGCCCTGCGCACGTGACCGAGATCCCATCGAGGAACAAGCTGATTGGGCTTCAGCCCATTACATCTAAGGTTAGTTCTTAGAAATAAGCTAGGCGCGTAATAAATAAGATAAGTTAAGTATAATATAAAGATTAATAAATAACTTAAGGGTTTAAGAATTAAGTACTAATTCTTAGATTTTAAAGTTAAATATAGCGACTATAAGGGTGCGCTATCTAGTAGCTATATACTTATATAATAGTTATATTAACTCCTAACGATAGTAGGGTATAACTTCTAGCGATAGTTATAATAGTCGTAATTACTCCTAGCAATAGTTGCGGTAGTCGTGATTGCTTCTAGCGATAGTCCTTGGCGCAGTGATCGGTCACGTGACTGCTGACAGTCAGCGTTTTGCAGGATCGCTATCCTGGTCTTGCTCGTGCGGCGCGGTTGCGGCGTGGTTGCGGCGTGGTCGTAAGCGTTTTGACTTCGGGTCGTAACAAGCTTAGCCTATATCTAGTCTTACTTAAAGCTAATCTAATTTTACTTCTATATTATTACTAATTACCTTAAGTTAGTATTAGGTTAGATTAGGGCCGCTACTAAGACGACCTAACCCTAACCTAACCTAGACCCATTTGCCAGTCTAACTATGATATTAAGTAGAAAGAGTACTACTAAACGTCCCTTAAACTAGTAGAATTACTAAAGAAGATAGAAGCGCTAGAATAGTAGTTAGCCTATATAAATAGCCTTTAGAATAATAAGGGACGCTTACTAAAGCGTTTTTAGTAGATTCTACCCTTAAGTAAAGAGGAGAAGAAAGATATTATAATAGGCTAAAGCCTAGTTAGCTTATTTCTTAATAGAATCTTAGTCACGTGCGTAGGGCGCACTATTTATAGAATCTAAGTAAGCCGCTAAACACCTAGATTCTACACTAGCGCGCTAGTAAAATAATATCCTAAGCCGCCGCCCCTAAATAACCCTTAGACTATAGCTATCCTTAGTTCCTTTCTCTATCGAATACAATCTTAGTATACCTGTGCGATAGCTCCCCGAGCGTAGCCCCTTACAAGGCCTTAGAGATGGTGGTAGCACGAGCATTAGTGCTAGTAGTAGTTGCCATAATAGCGAAAGAGCTACCTTACTAGTTAGCAGAGAAGACGAGGCAAAACCTTAAGAGTATTATAATAAAATGATAAGATGCGTATAGTAACGCGAGAATAATTATAATATAAAGTATAGTTAAAGAATGTTAAAGACTTAGCCTTAATAAGTATAAGAAACAATCTTAGAGAGTTACGTAATATAATAGTAGTTAAGCGTATAATAACGCAAAGATAATTATAACATATATAACGTATAATATAATTAAAAGAGTAAATAATCTTATTTAAGTATTATAGCGTAGTATAGGGATACTAAGCTTATAACTATTAAATATAGTATAGTCTAAGTAGAAGATATAAAAGAAAGTAAAAAGTTATTATATTAAGAGAGCTATAGAGAGTAATTATATATATAACTAAGATAAGTGAGCAGGTGACGAAGGGTTACGTGAAAGATGCAGTTCACATGTACCTTGTGAACTGGGGTGCCATGCTGACACAAGACTGCTTCATGGGCGCCAGCTACTGGGCCCCCTTCTACCACGCCACCAGCAACATAGTGTTCGACTCGCACGTCTACTACTTCGCCGCTGCGGGCACTTATGCGGGCTATGTCAACCCCGCTGTCTGCGGCCAAGCGCAGTTCATTGCCCAAGAAATAAAGTTCTCCGTTTTCGTGGGTGAGTGGTCGCTACAGGCTATGTATAATAACACTCTTACCCAGCGCAAAACGCTGTTTGATTCGCAGAGGTATGCGTGGAGTAGGTTTTTGGCGGAGGGCGCGTTTTGGAATGCGGTTAGTTATAGTACCGCGGAGGTGGATGGCGAGGGGACGCAAAGGGAGTATTGGAGCTTTGTGGATTTGGTCAAGGAGGGGGTTGCGATGAAGGAGACGAGTGAGGCGTACTGTTAGGGTGGGTGGCGGTGCTGTAATGAGACGTGGAGAATTTTTGATGGGGGTTGTTCATTGAACGTCATGTTTGGAATTACGACCGCGTTACTGAAGTTCAGCGGATTGTTGAGTGTTGCCCTGAAGTTATTCTGTTAGAGCGGGGTCTTGGAGTAATATATACCCGTGCTGAGAGCTTGTACGTAATCAAACTTTGTCCTTCTGATTCTAGTTCTAGTGCGACCGCGTTTTTTGGGCAGCCTCGCTTTGCTGTCTTGACTGCGGGTAACGTCATCGGACCCTTTTTATCGCATGTCTGCGGGAGAGAAGCAGACGTAATGAAAGGAGCTGAATGGAGCTGCTCGGGTATTTGGTGGATGCTGACGATCACATATATCTTTCTTGTATATTCTTAGAGTCGGTTCGCAATGCCGCACTTGCGCCTCTACATTGTCTCTTAAGTTTTGTTTCACAATCTTGAAATCCAGCCGTGGGCCCTCGATCCTCTTCCTATCAGCTTCCGAAGAAGTACACGCCTGTGTGGCTAACAGCAAGTACGGGATACATAGGGCCACGCTAACAAGTTCGAACTCTTTCTCTTACCTTCTAGAGCAGAGTCAGTCACTCCTTTCACGTTTCACGATGCCAAGCCTTCACTATCAGACTAGCGGGCGTTAATCTCCCACTCCACCCACTATAAATCCTTCGAACCCAGAATTATACAACACTTGCTTTGCTTCACTTTGCTCGCAACTCAACTACTCCCGAAGAATACAACACCGACTGTCTTTTCCGTTGCGTACCACTCAACTGATCACCGGCAACTACATCCGATTCTAGCACACGCTCAGCAAGACGTCGATGTCGATTCCGGATATCACCGTAGCCGAAGCAACAGAGGCTGACAGAATGCCAAAGTAAGCCGCATCCGCCTAAGCCACTACAAAAGTGGTACTAACATATTCAAGCATCGATAGAGATGTCGTTACTGTGCTAGCCGGGAAGACACGACTCCACGTACACAAACACGTACTCACTTCAACCTCGGAATTCCTTCGGCGCGCCATGAAGCATAAGTGGCGTACTGACGATACCGCTCCAATTGATTTATCCGACCCAGACTCTAACATTGTCCGAAGTTATTTCCAATCGCTGTACTCTCGAAAGATGTTCGTTCCAGACGATACAATGCAGGCCCAAAGGCACCTAGCTTATTCCTATGTCCTTGGCGAGAAGCACATGAATGGTACATTCCAGAGAGATGTTCGCAGCGCTATCATCAATGCCGCTCCAAAGCGAAAGATATTTCCCGGTGTCGCAATGAATAGGGTGGTCTACGACGGGACTCCTAAAGGCTCACCTCTTCGTCGCCTCTTCGTGGAATTTTGGGTGCACTGCGGCTGTTTGGAGTGGGCAGAACCCAAGTACATAGCCTGCTTGCGCGGTACCGACTTCTTTGAAGAGGTGGTGATGGGATTGCTTGCGGAGCGAGAGGTTCCTGAAAAGGCTGAGCAGCCTTGGGTTGCGGACCCAGACTCTTACCTCAAAAAGTGACGCTAGTAAATGTTACACCGTCGGCTCTGTGCACGGACAAGACTCTGAAGGGGAAGAACGGAACACGATGGAAGTTCCTTGCACTTGATGCAGTGGACCATCACCAAGGGCTTGGGGGCAGGGTAGGGCAGAGATGGAGTTTTTCATGGCCAATTCATTTGGATACAGGATACAGGCAATGGCGGATTACGAGAGCTAGCCAGGGACCAGGAATGTAGCAACGCTCTCCGTAGGAACGATACAAGCTCAGAATACCGTGTGACGCTTGACACCTGTACATCAATTAAAAAAACCGAAGCAACCAGCTCACCATTTCGCTGAACGCCTTGTAAAGATCTCTCGCGTATGAAGTATCTTACAGTGTATCAAAATTTGAGTGACTCATCTTACGCCGTCAATCTTCTCAGATGGTATCGGCGATTCGCGTTGGAGTTCCGCGCTCTCCCTGACTTCTCCGCGCAAGGCAGGCGCGTCACCTTCATCATGACGCAAATGTTGACGCTAGGACTACCACGTGGCTGCCGATGGAGACCCCGCACACTCTTTCCTCCCAGTTCCTTTGCCTCAAGACTAGACTCCGCAACAAGCAATTAAGTGGGGCTCAGAAAGTCCAGATTGACTTGCTTGATTACCTATTCGAGCCTAGCAGTTTCCTACATCAGTTTAACTCCTACCTAGATAGGTAAGTGGATCTCTGAAGGTGGACGGCTTGACTTGCTTGTTGCGGACTGTGCTCAAGACTCTCAACTCTTCCGTCCCTATGCCCATTCGCACTCACTTCACTCGTTAGTCATACTGATCCGCACCACTACGATTACATTCATCCCTCGCTGCTGTCTCCAGGGCATCCCAAGGTTGACCCTCAGTCAATCGTCGTCGTAGTTGCCCAGGTACACTGTTGACAGTGAGTAAGCTGAACCAACACCCAATGAGGTAGCTCTTGATACCTGAAGGATGCTGACATACTTCGTAGACATTGTCTCTTTGGCATCCATATCATCTCCATTTCCATCCATTCCCAACATCTCACACCTTACTTGTCGAACGCTCTCCGAGCTTTTCTCCCTTCTCTTCTCTGGACAGCATGTGAACACAGTGGCCTCCTCTTCTCTCTTCACGCCCGCGCGGGATGAGGAGATCCTGGGTTCATGTCTACACTGCGGTTCTGGATTACAAGGAATGTTTATTTCAATCTGCGACGATGCGGTTTCTTTTGGATAATTTTGAACGAGAGTGTAGCCTGACGCATACCGAAGATGAAAGAGTAGCTGTAACGGCCGATGGGAACGGTGTGAGATCACTGACAGGTGCGCTACCTTGAGCATATGTACTGGGATATGGAAGGAAACGCGAGATGCACCTTGGCATCTGAAAGAGCATTTCGCCTTCATGGACAAAGGCACGGCCTGGCGTATATGGAGGGGGAAAGCAAAGGGCGCAGTCAACTCCAGCAGCTGAGGAAGGAATTTCGGCGTCTTCTGTAGCAAAGAATCAAAGCATCGCTAGGTTTTTCAGTAGGGTAAAAATTCTATATACCACGAAACCATGAATTCATTTCTCAATAAACAGCTTCAGCAATGATACCTCATGTCTCAGCCTCGCAAAATTCGAAAATAGAAAAAAAAGAAAACGCCATGATATCTCTAAGCCCATGTCCTACCACAGCTACTTAGCACCGAAACTCCAGAGATAAACTACGTAATTGTAAAGAAGGAGAAGAACATGGAAAGGTTCAAGTCTAAAACCCAAAGCCACCCCCCGGGAACCCACCCCCCGGGAACCCACCCCCAGGGAACCCACCACCCTGCTGAAACTTGAAGCTGCCCCCACCCCCAGGGAACCCTCCACCCTGTCTAAACATAAACTGCTGCCCGCCAAACGGCGAGCCCTGGAAGGGGTTCCCTTGCTGCTGCTCATTGCTATTAGGATCATCACCACGGTCAAACCTCTCCTTGAGCTCCGGATCACTAAGGACCTCATACGCCTCATTCACATCAGCCATTTTCTTCTGCGCATCCTCTGGTGTCATGTTATTCGCGCTCGCCTTATCGGGATGATACAGCTTTGTCAACTTGCGGTACGCCTTCTTGATCTCGCGCTCGTCGGCGTCGCGGGTAACTCCAAGGACTTTGTAGTAATCCTTTTCCTTTGAGCGTTTAAGCAGTGTGCGGGATTTTTGTAGTAACTCGTCGATTTTGGCGTGGGCGTGGTGTTCCTTTGCGAGCTCGAGGGTGCGGGTGGCATCCTCAAAGTCGTCGGCGTCGAGCTGGTATTGAGCTTTGTGGAGGAGGCCGTGGAGTGAGTGCGGGTTTAGGGTTAGGGATTCTGAACAGTACGGGGAACCCTTTTTCAGGTTGTTCATTTCGACGTAGGCTTCGCATGTCATTTCTACGAGGGTTTGGTAGAGGCCTTGCGGGGAGTTTGCGTAGATGTAGCCTTGGGATGTGTAGTCGATAAAATCTTGCTTTACTTCTTTTAGAAGGCCCGGGTCGGTCTCGCCGCGGTCAATGAGGAGTTTGGAGGCGGTGGCGAATTGGCGCTTTTCAAAGTACTTGCGCACTTTTTTAATGTCTTTTTCGAGGTTCTTTTCGCGGCGGCGGAGCTTCATGCAGGCTTTGGAGTCCGGGTCGGAGTGAAGGCATTGCGCAATGTGCTTGAGGCCCTTGTCGGTTTCGCCGAGAGAATAAAAGGCCATGGCGGAGCTCTGGAGGTGGGGCTCGATGTCGCCCGTGTTGATTTGGAGAAGGTGCTGCAGGTCGCTGATGCCCTCGACAACCTCGCCTTTTTCAAAGCGACAGCGTGCCCTGGTCTTGCGGATATCGTATGCGCCGCCTGCGACTACGATTGCGGTGCCTGCATTGGAGATGCAAGAGTCCCAATCGCCCTTCTCGGCCGCCTCTTGGGCCATGATGGCAGCGCCCTGGGCCTCTTCCAGCTGAGCGATGTCGTCGGCCTTGCCTGCTGCCTCGTAATCGGCGCGCGCAGCAGCCCAGTCGGCCTTTCTGGCTCTTATCTTGGCGCGCTGCACCAATGCGCCCTCGAAGCCAGGCTTCAATTCAAGCACCTTGTCGAAGTCATGTTGTGCTTGGGTGGTCCTGCCAATCTGGAGGTAGGCGGCGCCGCGCCTAAAGTAGGTGAGGTAGTTGCGCGGGTCGCGGGAGATGGCAACGTCGAAGTAGGTAAGAGCGTCCTGGGTGTTTCCTGTCGCCAGCTGCACAGTAGCGTCCTTGATCAGCTGCGATACGGGCGTATCCGCGGGAATGTCGGCGGCGGAGAGAGCGCTTGCGAGGGGGAGCAGACCAAGGGCCAGAGAGGAAAGCCGGAGTATCATGATGCGCCGATGCGATGTGATTGCGGTGGTGGTAGTAGTTGTTGTAGGTGAACGAAAGACTGTAAGTGAGATAGCGGTGAATATTTGCCGCGCAGAAAAGCAACGGTAGGTGCGATTGTTTATCTCGGCATGGAGAGGCAGGCGCGGGCGGGTCAAGTTTTTATGTGGCTTCCTCACTTGAGTTCAGGCAACTTGTCCTGAAGTCGCGGGAGCAGGGGCTACCGACCCGACGACCCCAGGCGCGCTAGTACGTCACCTATGGGCGCCCATGAACGGCAGCAGGGCTAGGTAGAGATGGTGCATCTCCATAGTCTTTCCCTATATTCTCGCCTCGCGCGCCTTTTCCCTTGTTCACTGCCCTCCTTATCCCTCCCTCCCCTCCTCACACATCATTCCCAGTAATGTCTTCTATCCGACTGCGTATCGACGGGCGCATCTTCCGTGATCCCCAGAACCGCGAAGTTACCTTGCATGGTATCAACTGCGCCGCCGATGCCAAATTCCCCGCAACCCCCGACCAACCCTCGCACGTTGCCGAGAACTTCTTTGACGGCGACAATGTCTCGTTTGTGAATCGTCCCTTTTCGCTGCAAGACTCGGCGGCACACTTCTCGCGATTGCGTAGTTGGGGTTACAACACCATACGCTACATCTTCACATGGGAGGCTATAGAGCATGCTGGTCCGGGAAAGTACGACGAGGAGTGGATAGACCACACCATCTCCCTGTTGCGAAAGGCCAAGGAGTATGGCTTCTACATCTTCATGGACCCGCACCAGGATGTCGTAGGTAGCATTCCAATGTACATTAATTACCCTACCCTAATACCTTGCGTAGTGGTCACGATTCTCTGGGGGATCTGGCGCGCCCATGTGGACTATCTACGCCTGTGGTCTTGATCCTGAGCATTTCGCCGTCACCGAAGCCGCCATCGTGCACAACACGTACCCCGACCCTGCGACGTTTCCCAAGATGGTATGGCCGACCAACTACACCCGCCTGGCATGTCAAGTCATGTGGACACTATTCTTCGGAGGCAGGGACTTTGCCCCCAAAGCCATCATAGACGGCAAAAATATCCAAGACTATCTGCAGGATCACTACATTGGCGCATGCGAGCATCTTGCGAAACGGATACACCAAGCAGGAGACCTTTGGCACGACCCGATAGTCGGCTGGGAAAGCATGAACGAGCCCAACAGAGGCCTCATCAGCTACCAGGATATCACCCAGATACCCAGCGAGCAGAAGCTCCAGAAAGGCACCTCGCCGACGGCTTGGCAGGCCATCCTAACCGGATCGGGTAGGGCTTGCGAGATCCCAACATGGGAGTTCGGTGGTTTGGGGCCGTACAAGAGCGGGTCAGTCTTGGTAGATCCGGAGGGTACGTCGGCGTGGCTATCGAAAGATTACGACGACACCAAATACGGCTGGAGACGCGATCCCGGGTGGCGTTTGGGCGAGTGCATATGGGCGCAGCACGGCGTATGGGACCCCAAGACTGACACGGTCCTGAAAAAGGACTACTTCGGAATTGACCCCAAGAACGGCGCCAAGGTCGACTATGAATATTTTACGAACCACTACTGGATGCACCATTACCGCGCCTATAGCAAGGCGATCAAGTCGGTATTCCCCGACTCGTTAATGTTCTTCCAGCCCCCGGTACTGGAGATACCTCCAAGCATCAAGGGTACCGAAGATGATGATCCTAACATGATCTTTTCACCTCACTTCTACGACGGCATTACTCTTATTACGAAGAAATGGTATGTTCGATCATCACACGCACTGATAATTAATTAACATGAAATAGGAACCGCGTGTGGAACGTTGATGTTTTCGGTGTGCTCAGAGGAAAGTACCTGACACCAGCATTTGCCATCAAGATTGGAGAGAATGCCATCCGAAATTGCTTTTCGCACCAACTCAAGGCGATTCGAGATGAAGGAACTGAGTATACCGGAGTCCACCCCTGCGTCTTTACAGAGATTGGCATACCCTATGATATGGATGATAAATACGCGTACAAGACGGGCAACTACAGCAGCCAGATTGCGGCGCTAGATGCCAATCACTTTGCGCTCGAGGACAGCAAGGCGAATGGTTTCGCGCTGTGGACCTATGTAGCAAACGTAGGTTTTACTGCAATGCTGGCTTTGGCGAAACTGACGCATTCTCAGAACAATCACTACTTGGGCGACCTTTGGAACGGTGAAGACTTGTCCATCTATTCTCTAGATGACAAGGCAGTACCTGCAGGACCCTTTTCGCCAGAGACGTCTCGCGCCTCTCTTGACACAAACTCACCGGCCTATTCCAGAGCGCAGTCGACTGATACGCTCAGCATCAATCCTGGCAATTTGCAAAAGACGATTTCATCGGAGCAAATGAGTCCGAAGAAAGATGACGGTGATGTTGCTGGCCTTCGTGCAGCGGAAGCTTTTATCCGCCCCACGCCTGTCGCGGTGCACGGCGACATTTCTTCTCATGGCTTCGATCTCAAGAACTGCACATTTAAGCTTTCGCTGTCGGCGCCAAGCTCAACGTCCGAGGACGTCCCGACGGTTTGCTACCTGCCTGAGTTCCACTTCCCGTCGGGCCAGACTGGCGTTGAAGTCAGCGGTGGAAAATGGACAATCACTTCAGAAGAGACCAACGGCGCGCTGCAACAGACGCTGCGATGGTGGCATGCAGAGGGAGAGCAGTCCATGACGGTAAAAGGTGTGGTGCGAAAGCCGGGCAGTGCACTAGGCACTGAAGAAGACGAAGGCTACCTGCAGCAATGCCAAAAGCAGACGTGCGCCGTCATGTAAAGTGGCAGAGTTGATGATGTTGGGGCATGGTGTTGCGGGGAACTCGGACCAATGCGCGGTGATGCAATGTCATCCGATGCTCAGGTCACTCAGTCAGCTTTTTTGCGCGTATGATCCTTTTAGCAAACAATGGTTGGGATAATATTTTGTACATAATCAGGCGTTCATGGAAGCATTTAGGGTAGTCTTACGAATATGCATAGTATGATGTCTTGCTAGACTAGTGTGGACGCGACGATCTTTTTTGCCTGGCGCTGAAGCAGCTGACATCGCGTCGACGCGCCGTAGCCCTGGGACGAGCAGGCTGCAAGGCGCGTCTGTAGAACCAGCGACGTGAATGTCACCCTGAACTAGTTGCTTGCTCACGGCCGACGCAGTTTGCACCGCCCATTGAGCGTCTTGAGTCAATCGACCTGGGCTTACACGCTACACCGCCATCTTGTCTGGTTTGTCCCAGACTTTGGGCGCCAAAGCTTCTCGAACCACAATCCTTGTCTTCTACGTCTTCCGCTTTCAGCAACGTCCGCCCGAATTATCGCAGAGTCCGACGAAGCAGCGTCCGACATTCCTGCATCAAGACGTGCAGAGCCCCGACCAGGCTGCATCCTCCACCAGACTCCACACGCCGCGGTTAAAGCCGTCGTTGACTTTCCACCATGGACGCTGGGGCGGAACAAGCCCCGCAAATCGCCCTCACAAATGGCGGCGGCGGAGCGCAACACCACGACGGCGCCAACTCAGACCTCTCACAAGTGCTCGAAGCGCTGCAGGCCATCTACGCCCCGACTTCGACCAACGAAACCCGCTTCCAGGCGACCCAGTACCTCGAGCAGGCAAAACGGCACCCCGAAGCCCCCTCCCACGGCCACACGCTCGCCCTAGACCGCTCGCAGCCCGCACAGCTCCGCCACTTTGGCCTCACTTTGCTAGATCATTCGGTCAAATACAGATGGGAAGAATACTCGGCCGACCAGGGTGCAGCGCTGAGAGCATGTGCCATCGAGCTCGCCCAGAACGTGGCCGAGAGCGACCCCGTCTTCATCAGGAATAAAGTCGCGCAGCTATGGACCGAGATTGCCAAGCGCAGCTGGGGGGCCGAGTGGCTGGACATGGACGAGCAACTACTCGCCCTCTGGACAAGTTCATTACACCACCAAGCTGTGGTGCTCTATGTCTTGGAGACGCTGTCCGAGGAGGTCTTCAACCGCGAAGATTTCACGGCAGGTCTGCGTGGGAGCGACTTGGGGCGTGCATGTGTCGAGGTCTTCACGCCTCTCGTAGTGATACAGGAGCAACTGCCCACCCGGGAAAAGAGCCTCGATGTGCGGTGCGGAGAAGAGGGGTGGCTGAAGAGGCTGTGCGACAATCTGGGATGGTGTCTTGGGCAGGACTATCAAAATCAAGAAAACGTCAAGAACAGCGCCGTCAAGACAATGCACACCCTCCGAGCGGCTATGCCGTGGATCATGCCCAAAGCCATCGCAGCCACCCAAGTCATCGAGGCCGTCTGCAAGGCGCTGGCCACACCCGTCGTAGAGATGCAAATTGTACGTCCACCAAAATTATCTCCACAACATCACCACTAACAACACCAGGCCGCTGTCGAGACCCTGCAAGCCATCTATACCCGAACACACCTCCACGATGACGAGTTTGTAGAGCTCGTATGTCCCATGTTTACGCCAGGCAGCGTTTCACTCCTCCGGGAAGTATACAACTGGACACTTGCCGACATGGACGTCAATGACATTGATGACCAGAAATACATACTCTGCAAGAGGCTCTCCGAGGTTAGCCCTGTCCTCCATCAACACCCCTTACATATGACTAATAATCGCAGTTGGCCAACAGTCTTGGTCTGTTCATTGAGCAAAAGCCTCAGCACATCCCCGAAGGCAGCGATCTTGCTGGTGTATTTGGTTTTCTCTACGACATCATGCGTAACCCCAGTTTGGTCGTCTCAATCCCTGTCCTCCACTGTTGGACCAAGCTGCTGCGATCAAGCGTGGTCCGAGAGTCCGATGTGGTGAATTCCATGGTCGGAGGTCTGCTCGAGACATGTTGTGCGCGACTGATCCGATACGAATCTCTGCCTGAGGACACAGAAGATGTAACACTGCAATTCCTGAATGAAGACATTGATACCGTTCCCGAACGGCACGCGTTCCTGGGCAACTACCGAAGGTTCTGCGCAGAAGTCATCGAGGTTCTCGTGCGCAAGACGCCGGTAGAGGCCATGGAGCACATTCTTGCCCAGGCAACAAACATGCTTCAGAACCTGTACCGCGATCAGCCGTCCTTCCAGCGGCAGACGTTCATCAAGAACTCGCCACAGGTTCTTCAGGTTGACGCGCAAGTCACAGTCATCGAGGCCGCGCTCAAGGGCTACATGAAATGGCAACAGGGGCAAGGAGAGGATGCGCAATCCGATGAGCGAACGCGAAACATTCTAGAAGACTCACTCGAGCAGTGGGGTCGGCAGATCTTGCAAGCGCAGTTTGAAGACCCGGAAGTCGCCAGGAAGATTATATCGCTCATGGCAACTCTCGCCACCAAAGCCCTGGGCGACCGGTCCGGCTTTGCGCTGACCTTTCTCGAATACATGCTTACAATACGTCTAGCTGATGACACCGACTACCCACAGTACTCGGACGCCGTAAAAGACCTGGAACGCATATGCAGCTTGGAGATGCAAAAACTGGCGATGAAGTTCGCCGATGACTTTATGAACGTCTACGATCAGCTAGAGGCAAAGGTCAACGAGATGATCAATGACCCTACGACTGACGAACGCCAACGAATGGCATACTCTGCTTTCCTTTTCATCATCATACATAGATGTACAACATTAGAGCGCAACACCCAAGAAGAGCGCATGAGACAGATGCTCAACCGCGTCAAGGAGGCATGGCGGAATGATGAGTTCACACAGGCCATCTCTTCCTTTCAGTCTTTCTGTGGCGTGTTGGGCATGGGCCAGTTGCCTGAGTTCCTTTCTACAAACAACTTCCGCGGCGTTCAGGACTGGTCTGAGCAACAGCTGCCTAGTGACGGCCAAGCGCTGCAAGCATCGATTCTTGAGCGTTCGCAACAGCTGCCACTGCGACTCACAAAGACGCTTCTTGCAGCATCGACAGAGAAGCTGCGCGATGGCACTGCTGCGTATGAGACTGCTGCGCTATTGTGGGCCGAGGCGATACCCGTGCTTCTCCCCAATCTCCTTCAGCTCGTGAGCCACGCGCAAGCCTTCAATGACATTGACAGCAATTGGTCACATCTTCCACCCGAACTACAGCAAGTCATCCGACGAGTATTGACAGATAGATTCTGGCAAGCGGGTATCTCTACCGAGAGCAGAGACGACTTCTTCGCGAGAGTGAGCGGTTCAAAGTCGACTTACGAGGGCTTTGCATCAACAGTCCGAGGCACTGTGCGACAAATTCGGGAGAGTTCGTACTACATACTCTACTCATTGACACGGTTCCGCGACTTCTTTTACGGTATCCAGGACCTACCAGGGCCGCTAAGTCAGGCTCTATTTGGACATGCTGGCGCATTGACCGCGCATCATCTCTCCGTCTTACTTACCGTGTCAACACACCTCATCGAGGGATGTCCATCACAGTTACGGCCACACTTCCTGCCGCCCATGATACAAGGGCTGTTCCGAGAGCTAGACCGAAAGATTTCAAGCGAGTGGAATGAGATTGCTCGGCAAGTAGCAGAATCGGGAGACAACGACAACCTGACGGACGAAATGAAGACGGAGAGCATCCTTCGCCAGCTCACCTATTCTTCGGTCTCGCTCGTCGCTGTGTTGCTCGATTCGAGACAGGGTGAGTACCACACTGAATACGTCCACAAATGGAACCCTTTCCACGACTGCCTTGAGCGGACCCGTCATGGTTTCGGTCTCAGTCGTACCTTCTCTCTACCCCTCCCCCCAAACCATCCCCAAAACCGCTAACAGCAGACACTAGAATTCGCCCGCCAAGACGACACCAGCCGCAAAGAAGCCAACGCACCCCCAATGTGCGACTTCATCCTCGCGACCCCCTCAGTCCTCGAGCCCATCCTCCTCTTCTGCAACTCAACCATCCGCGTCCGCGACACGCGCTCCGTCGTAACAATCGTCCGCGTAATGCGCACCCTACTCTCACGCTTCAAAGACAAAACCCCCATCCGCGACTACTTCTGCAACGACATTTTAAAATCCGCAATCACCTCACTCCACGAACCCTACTTTGTCGACTGCCAAAAGGAACTCGCCTCCCTCATCGCGGGCATCATACACCTCGACGACGAAATCCCGCGTGGCATTATCCTTTCGCTGCCCGGTATGGATGACGTCCCGCGCGTGGACCGCCGGTTGGCGAAGCTGCGGAATGTGAATCGTCAGGATGAGCGCATGCAGAGGAGTATTGTGCTGGATTTGCTGAGTTCCATCAAGGGCGTTAGTATTCATGAGGCTGGAAGGATTCAAAGGTCCAAGGGTAAGCCGAGGACGGCCATGATGGAACAGTATATGACTGTTGAGCAGCCTTCGGGGATTGTGCGCGGGACGAGTCCCGGGTTGGCGGGTGTAGCGGATATGTTTGGGGGGCAGTAGGGGACGGGTTTTGGCGACGGGGGAGCGTGGTGCGGTAATGGGTGGTAGGTTTGGGATTGGGATGCATGGAATTGGAAATGGGAATGGATTGGAACGGGTGCATTGATATCCTGGGTGGTAGGTCGGGGATGGATGGCATCGGTATGTGTGTGCATTGCATAGCTTTTGGCTTGATGGAATTGATAGCTACATTATTTTGTTCCCACCATTGCTTTTACTAATCGGCATGTGGTGATGTGTTATGTAATTTGCATAAAGAGGTGACGTCGGAAAATGGCCGGATGCTGAACGGGGAGGATCGCCGGGCCGATCCCTGCGCGCGAATGCAGGGCCCGGCACGTGGAAGTGGGAAGGCGCTAAGATAACCCCGCATTTCAAAGATGGCAAGGTTGGCGGGTGTACCTGCGCTTATCCGTATAAAGTGACATACCGCGAGTCAGCAGCGTTCTACTTTTCCTCTTAGTTTTTGTTAGTTAATATCAATTAATAGGCGGGACGTTAGGTGGGGTTTTGACTTGTTCTGGCTTCCACACACACTCTTCTTCTACTCTTTTTTTCCCTCGCATCTACATCTATTCCTAACTTAGATACTAAATCTAACTCGGATTCTAAGACAGCTATTATGGCCAAGATCTCCGTCGTCGATTTCTCATCCTTCCTCCATGGAGGCCTGTTACAAAGAGCGGGTTGTATGGGCGCACGGGCAATTGATGATGCGTTTTAAAGCTAGGCTTGCTTTTCTGCGCGTGGTTGGGGGAGGAGAGTTGGTAAAGCAGGCGTCTGGACAGTCAAAACGATTTCTTCTTACCTCAGCTGGAGGAAAAGATAAGAGCGCTGTAGCTAGCTGGTGGGCTATGTTGTAGAGGTTACTCTGCGAGCGGGGCGAAGAAGGTCTAGGTGGAGGAGGTGAGTCGGGGGGTGCATGATAGTGATAAAGTAGAGAGGTTAAGGGAGGTAGGTGTTGTATACGTTGTCTCTATCTATTTCTCTATCCTTTTTCCTTGTGTAGGGGTAAATAGTGTGTATATGTGTGTATATATGCAGGGATAGCAAGTGTGTATGAGTAGAATATTAGGTACCCAACTACGCAGAATGATTTTCGAATCTAGCTTTCTTAGCTTCTAGAAATAAAAGCTACACTGTACAATCGGCCGACCCATACCCATCCGATCGCTACTTCCAACTCATACGGGTCACAACCTTCGTCTTCACAACCTGGAATCTCCTATCATTGTGATAGCATGCAGCCATCTTTCATTCACAACGGTGACGCCGGTGCATATCAGCTATCGCAACATCCAGTCATGGATCAGTTCGGTGGCATACCTACTTCCCTCTCGCCGCCACTGCGGGATGAGAACATCTACTCGCAGAGTAGCTATGTACAGTACATGAGGCAACCAGACGCACATCCACCCCCCGAGGACGCCAGCTTAGCAATTGCTCCTTTCATTGGTCCACATCCCTCAGCTTCTTCGACTCCTCCCCTAGCACGACATGCAGTCGCGAAAAGCAACCGTGCTCGAGTAGTGTCAGCCATGGCCCTCAGGTATTCTGCCCGAGGCGCGATTGACCTCACCTCACTCTCGCGCTAGTTCCATAGAGGCTTAGCGCGTGACTTCATGTACATAGACTCTCACTCTCGTAGCACTAATACATCACGATTCTCCCATTTTCCTAGTGCTACTAACAAGTAGAGCCATATTCGCGGGGACCTCAAGTCATCCGAAGATCAGATAATGAGGCTCGAACATCTGGTTGCTCTCTCGACAACTTACGTCTCTACGAAAATCCAGACGTGGAACGAGCGTACAACAAGAGTTTGCCGAAAACTCGCGAGGTTAAAAGGAAGATCAGATATGTCTGCTTTGGATGTCGTACCAGCAGGGGCAAAGAGGCTGCATGTATCAACGTTCGAGAATTCCTCTAATCAGCTGCTAATTCAATGCCCAGTGCGATCCTCCCTCTGGCGGTCTTTGCGGTCCATGTCAGGAGCTTTCCAGACGTCATTCGAACTCGACCCGGTTACCGAAGTTTACCTGCGACGTTCGGACGAAGCTTTCAGACCTGAGATTACTCAAAACATGGCTAGTCACTCCGAATTTTCCTTCGCATTGGCGCATTCGCATAGACACCCGTCCTCTTCTCTTACAAGACAGTTTAACAAGCGGCGTCCTTCGCAAATATATGAGAGTAATTCCCATGTCCTTTGACATTTCACACTGGAGAAAGCGATACAGAGGCTATGGCGCTGAATTCAACCCATCGTACCGCCGGACCGATTATGAAGTTGCTTTCATGTGGGAAGATGACAGTCCAAGTCTCTGTCCCCAACTCGAATATATCTCTGATCTCCTTGAATGGATCTACTACTTCTTCGCCACACGCTTTGTTGACGGGCTAGATTATTGGCACTCTCAAGAAAGGGATACAAGGATGGCTTTGTGGCTCAATAATGTTTACGAAATCATCTGCGTTATGAAACATTCTTCGAGAATAGATCAATCGGTCAGGGATCACATCAAATCTGCTGTGGCACATCAGATGCTCCGAGTCTACCTCAAATTGCTTCCCGGCACATCGTCTCGGCATAAGTCCCCCAGAGCCATCACTGTTGCACTCGAACGCGACCTCGGGAGGGACATAGAGAAATCCAGAAAGAGGAGTTTAGAAGGGGTTGTATGCTAGAGAAATCCCACACAGTTGGCATTAGGTCAATGTACACTGAAAACACCTGTCGAGTACTACTAGTAGACTATCAGACACCTTCTAAACTATTATCCTAGCTATCTCATCTGTTGCGGGTGCATCTTTTATGACCGTGTCTTGAGGTCTTCCGCCCCCATCTTCTTATGGCTTGTATATTGGAAGTGGAGGTGTCGATATATCCTAAAGTTTGTCCTGTCATTTTCTAAGGAGCCGTACTGTTCTCGACACCCATTGCATAGTCCACCTCGGCTAAAATGCTCTTTACTGCTATGGATTACCGAAGGTACTCTGTTAGCCAAGGTCCCTTGTGGTTGTGGTTTGTTGTTCAAATCTCTCTGAAAGTATTCCGCAAGTTCATTCCTTATCGTTTGGACTTCGAAGTTCCTTCGGAATCAGAACAGTTCATAGGTCATCCTCTCTTTGTGTCTACGATGATGCGGCGCTGGGTCGAGCTTCCAGGCACAGAACAAACATTGGAAGCGTACATGCCACAATAAGAATGTGAGATGATTCTCGATGTGCGCTGGAGCGGAAGTACCATCGAGGTGGAGCCATCAACGATGGTTTAACCCGCCGCCAATTGCAGCGAGCCTGATAGTTGAACGCACGATGTCGCTACGATCGAGCGGCAACAAAGAAATCAAAACACTTATTCAAATAACTTCCTTGTTCTCATAATCATTCAGTGATCTTGCGCTTATCGATAGTTGTGTTAGTCTAGACTCGCTGCGCCACACCCCTGCGTTAGGCTCGATTGGATCTCGCCCATCTACACCCGGCATCAGAAGGCATCAAAACAGCATGCGGTTTCATGCTAATTAAGTCGGTCGCTATATTGCGACAGCCTTCCAGGCCACGGCACCATTCGATGCCACTCGATCTCGCGCGCGCATGTGAAACGGTGTTGAGACAGTATGAGGAAGCGCCGGTCGTGGAGGCCGCATGAGCGTCTCTAGGTGCGTATATTAGAAATATCTCTTTAAATGCCAGTTTTCAGGAGTCAAACTATAATCCAAACGAGCTATTATGGAGAGATCGCCATTCAACTTCAGTATCCCACCGCCTACTGCGGTCACCAGGACAACCGACTTCCCGCAGCTGAGGCCCAACAAAGGAAGAGTGGAAAGATGCGAGATGCTCGAGTACGAAGATACCTAACGTGACTAGTGCATCTCGCTAACATATCTCAGTCTCTCACGGCCCATGCTCAAAGTGAGCGTGGGAAAAGAAAGTAACACTTCCACTTTCTTCGTCCACGAACGGCTCTTCACATCCCGCGCCGAGTTTTTCAAACGCACCGCGTCGTCGGTATGGCAGCCAGACGAAGATCACACCATCGCGTTACCAAACGACGACCCAGACATCTTCAATCTCTACTCTCACCTCGTCTACACCGGGAAGCTCGCCACAAAGGGTCCCAAAGAATATTCATGCCTTTGTGATCTTTATGTATTAGCGGAGAAATTGGAAGATACAGCGTCGAAGAATTGTATCGTAGATGGCATGCACGGCCTCTTCCACGAAATTCTCTCACGAACGGCCTCAAGCACCGCCGTACCACAAATGTTGCCCGTTGGCGCGACACGCAGACTTTACGACGACCCATTAAACGGCAGCCCAGCGCGAAGGCTTGTCGTAGATTTGCACGCAGAATACGGTGATGCGACGTGGCTTAGGACCGAGAAGACCTTGCTTCCAGCTGAGTTTCTGTACGATATCGCGGTACGACTACTGCAAAAGCGCACTTCTAACGTGTTTGGAACGTTGCTGTCACGGTCGTCGTCGGAGTATCATGAGCTTGACAAAAGAGTGCCTGATGTGAAAGACGTTACACTGAAAGGAGTGTTGGACGCAAGATCAACCAAAGCAGAAGCTACCGCATGGCAGAGTTGTCAACAATCAATCAAGCTGCAATCAAGCTGCAAATATTTGCAAATATTTGCAGATCATTTACCTAGTCTAGTTTAACTCTTACTTATATAGGTTAGTGCGGGGTAGTGATCTGCAATCATGATTGATTGTTGACAACTCTGCCGCATGGCATGGTGGCTCTGTCACGCATTACTGCGAAAGCACACCAAAACGATCGTCAGACGTGGGGTCGGCCAGAGTGGGAGACAGTGCACAGAACACTGCCTGTGCGACCCGTATCAACAAAGCAACGATGAAAGGGGCATGGAACGCTAAATCGGCTAGTACAGAAGATGCAACAAAGACCACCGAGCTTGCGACCCCGAAAGCAAAGTCCAAGGCTGTACCCGCACCAGCCGGGGAAACTAAAACACCTGTTGGATATGCAATTCTTTTTAACAGAGCCGACGCGAAAGGAACATCAAACACGGTGTCGAATGGGGGAAGAGGTGTGGAAACCCTGAGCGCAGCAGACGCAAAGTTCCTCGCAAATGTGAACAAGAGGGTATCGGCGAAGCTCAGTAAGCTAGACCTGGGAAACAAGGAAATATCAGATACATCGGTGGAGTGACGGAGATCCTTGCTACTGTCATGATGAGGCTTGAGATTGGGGAGTGGGTACATGGACTGGCGTTTGGAATAAGTCTCTATTCTATTGCGAATTTGATGAAGTCATAATGTACGACATGCTTTGAAACAAAAAAGTGAAATCGCTTTCATGATGGAAGACGTTAGATACACTACTGAGATTTCTGGGGATATGAGAAATGGTGCGTGCTGATGCGTGACGTCAATGAGAAAACTCCTTTCGGGGATTACCATCCTCGAGAGGTATGGAGAAGCACATTGTTACCCGGTAGATTCGGGACTTGCTTAGTAGCCGCATTTTGAATTGTCCCGTACACAGGTTTTTCTGTACATGGCCAGTGTCTTGGTTAAAGAACTAGACGAGGGAGACGTGGCTTCGTTCGATTTCGCCACCAGCGGATCCGGGGGGATGCGATGTTCTGAGACGTCCAAAATTGGCGTGATCATTGCTTGTATCCGATGCTTGAATACTCAGAAAAACTATACGATCGCGTACATTTTGCCGCCCTCTGCGGCGAAGTCTATCGATGGCGTAGCCTTTCGCTTGTAGGATAGACACTCCAGAATCCAGTCGCCATATCCTGGGACGTAGGCGATGTTGGTCATCTGATAGGAATTAGTTCCCGGTAATGGTGCCAGAATGAAGGGGACTTCGGTTCCAAACAAGCAGACCAGAATAGCGCCGATGGGGATCGGGTTGAGACATTGAATCCATGAGATACCACATCGCCCTTCTTCGGTGACGAATAGAAAATGGTTGTCTGTAAGATTGTTCGAAAGGTCATTGTAGAATTTATTTCTGCTACCCCGTAACAGGCTGGCGAAATTATCAGAAGCTTTTTCCGTGGCACGCTTTTTGCGGATCGTGTGTAGGAGATTATGCGGAGTTATTCCTCGTGATTTTAGAAAATTATGGTAAAGGTCATAAATCTTGGTGTCTAGCGTCTCATCGAAATCCATGTCACTTGAGTCTAGCTGGAAGGCTTGTGTTCCACAAACAGTACCAACATATCTACCATATACATGAAGCATTTGACTGTCCACTGATAGGTATGCTGAGCGTCGCCTTCTCTCTCGCTCCTCTACACTGAATTTCGATTCAGGATGCATTCTATATTCATACCAGTGTGGTATCGCAACAAAGTCTATCACCCAGGACGAACTGTGTGTATTGAACCCCCAGACCTTCGCAGGCCACACCCCAGGAACAAGATAAATAAACGCAGACTCCTCTAAAATTGTGACGGCAGTGGCTTCAGCGAAGACACGCTGCACACTTTTGGAATAATCAGCTGTTATCGGTTCCGAGACTTGAAACTCGACCAAACTCAGAAGCCCATAGACCCTGTCGCGCGGATCTGTCGCTATAGCGTGTCGCGATCTGCACATGTACCAATAAAAACTGTTGTACCTGTCGGACAATGATCTCATGAGGTCTAATGCGAAGATGCGGCCCCAGCCTGTCGTCAATTGATCACTAAGGCTTCGTGGCATCCCGTCTCTGTACCATTCATAAGATATTTCCTCGACAGTCGCAGTGAAAGCCTCCCCTGAGAAAGTCAATTCACCGCTGAAGACGGTGGGCTCCAATATTCCTAATACTAACTCTTTTATGACCCAAAGGCGACTAAACCATGGAAGTGATAATATATCAACAAAATGCTGATATACATGGCCCGTGACAAAAAGCTGATTCTCTCCATTTCCGCTATAGGATCGTCCGCATTCAGAGAGTTTGGCAGTGATCCGGATGCGAGCAATCTGCAGAATCTGGCCACTAGCCGAGCCATACCAAGACCCGTTTCGCGGATGTATAGATCCTGGCCATAATCTGCACCTGATGGGATCTATCTTGTGTCTCGTTGGTTAATGCACAGTGCGTCAATCCAAAGCAAACATGACTGATGACTGGATCGAAGACGCCTCAAGCAATTTTCGATGTTTTCGGTAATGCTTATATGGAATCCATCAACTACGGCTTTGTGCGGGCTGACTGCTGTTCCCCACGCATACGAAAGAGCGTCGTATCCGATATCCTGCCTCAAGTCCGGCTTATCAGTCCTTTTCGACAGATGCTTCCTCTTCCAAGCCGTCCTGACTTGACACCTCGTCTGAGTAGTATTGATTTGATTCATCTCCTGAGTCGTCTTGATTTGATTGTTCTCCTGAGTCCTGTCCAATAGATGCTTTCTCTTCTGAGTCCATTCCAAATAATGCTTCCTCATCCGAGCCGTATTCGAGAAATCGCTTCATGTCCTTTTCAAACGAGTCCTCTTCATCTGATACCTCCTCCTTCAAGTTCTGTTCACAAAATCCCTCATCGTCTGCCGCCTCCTCTTCAAGTTTGACAGTATGCAGCGACAATCTAAGGGGATCTTCGTAATCCCCTGGCCAAAGCTCGAGCAAGCGAATCTCTCCATTCTCCGAATGGATCGGCCGATATGGAGATTGGTCTGAGCCCGTGAAAAGTGATGCTGAGAGAGCCTCCATCAAGCCTAGAAAATTGTAGGTTACTGCCATGCGCGGGCATCAAGAGTAATTTTACGAGTGCCGCAATCGATCACCGATATTACGAGATGACGGGGCTGAGAGAGAAGGGTAAGGAGGGTTGTCGAAAGATAAGAAGTGAAACGGTGAGGAGGCAGCCTATGATCCGACTGTGCGTGATGGAGTGTGGGGAGTCGCTGGAAGCCTGTGGGTTTAGTGAGATTGGTGGGTGCAATAGCAAAGTGGTGACACCGGATGAAGCGAAGGAGGAAGGTGTTGGTGGGGTTAAATCCAGGCAGCAGCGTCAGGCTGATGACAAAGTCTAGCAATGCATCTCATCGGTAAACAAACCAGACCACTGGCGATGATGACGATGTTCGGGCTGCGTCCGTAAATACTACACAAGTGTTCTAGTGAGTCACTCACGTTTACATTTTAATTTTTATATCATGAATAATGGTGTTGGTAACCTTCTGGGGTTCGTAGAACTGCGCACTTGGGAGCGGACCGAAGACTGCAGGGGCCCCTAGCGAGACGATCAGGCTCAACGACGGCAAACCCCAAACCACCCTACGACGAGGGCGCAGTGTAAAAGTCGGTACAGCATGCGATGATGATGATTGAACATTATTCCGAGTCTGAGAGTAGTCGCAGTTCAAGCGCTCTGAACGCACTCCACCAATCCACCCCACCCCTCCCTGCGCCACGGCGCCAACATAACGGCTCTCTGCGCATCTCCCACATCTCCAGTCCCACTCATCGCACCCGCCAGCCCAACAGCGCCAAGTCTGCCGTTGGGCGGCGCATTGCGCATCGCAGTCTCTCGCGCCAGCGTGCTAGCGAAAACATCTCCACCAGTCGCATCTGCGAGCTCTGCCCAGCCTGTATGTTTGTACGGCGCCAACATGACGCTGCGTCTCGCTTCGTCCAGATCATGTTCCTCACCACCAAGATAGATAGAAATAGCTTCCACGACCTTTTCGACGCGAGCAAGCTGCTCCTCATTGAGTTGCTTGTTTGTGCGCATACGGTCCAGGTCGTCTTTGATAGCTTCCATGGTTTCCAAGTCTTCGTCGACAACAGTCATAGCGCCGATGAGTGTTAAGAGACCGACATGGCCTTCGTGCTTCTCAATAGCGGTGAAAAGCTGGTCGCGGGCGACTTGCTTCTCTTTTTCGCCGCCTTTAGCCCAAAGTACCTCGGCGAGGATGCAGATGATATCGGGGTTGGAGCTAGTCGCCTCGAGAGATTTGCGGAAATAAGGTATGGCTGCGTCGAAATAGCCGCTGAAGTAGTGGGCGAGACCGGCTGTGAGACGAGCGGAGAGCTTGGTCTTTGTCAGTTGCTCTCTCGATAGAGCTGATTGCTTGGCGTCACCAGCGAGTTCTGAGAGTAGGTCGAGCGCCGTCTCTGCCTCTTCTACTGCGGTCTCGTTGGATCCGATGGCGAGAAGGTTGCGAGCCAGATCTGTCTTTGCTTGCGCGACTCGGGCCAGTGAGGTCATCGACTCGGTCTTCTCGTATTCTTGCTCGACGATCTCGTTGACCGTGTCCAAGGCGGTCACAGCCGCGTCGTGATTGCCGACGCGCTCCAAGAACAATGCTGCGAGATGTTTGTGCGGAATATCATATGGTACCTGCATGTTCAACTGCTGTAGCGCAAACAATGGCTGTATGAGGTTGGTGATGTCGCTTGAAGTTGTCCGTGAAGATACAAGGAAGTCAAACGCAGACACTGCATATTGTCGCTTTGTGAGAAGTAAAGACGATTCGGAAAGCTCGAAAGCATGTGTGAAATGAGAGAGCGCCTCGTTGGCATCTCCGGTAAGTAGCGCGATAATGCCCTCGCCGACCCAGGCCAAAGAGTAGTCGGGATCCTGCGACTGCGCACGTGAAAAAGCTGTATGGGCAAGCTCATGATCACTCTGCAGCAAATATAGCGCCCCGAGATTGGTCCAGGTGTGTACACTGCGCTCATTGAGATGTAGAGATCGGACAAAGGCATGTTGAGCAACCTTTGGACTCAGCGTTGTCGTAATTACACCAAGCGAGTTCCAGAACTCCGAGTTACCCGCTTCGAGTTCTATGGCGCGCTTGAAACACTTCATAGCTGCTCGAAGATATGTCGTAAGTTTAGACTCTTCGTCTCCCTCCTGCTCTAGGCAGACGTGTGCTCGGTATTCAGTCCAGCCGAGGTTGTACCATGCTACAGCTTGTGCGTGTATGTCGTGAGCACAGCTTGCGATCGCTCTCTTCTGAGCGAAGATGGCAGCCTTGAGGACTTTAGCGAGGATAGTGTTCTTGCTAGTGGAAAGCGAAGCCAGCGCTTCTTGACCGAGCCCATCGACATCCTTGTATGCGTCAAAGTCAACCTTCATGTCTGAGGGGCTCTGCAAGACCTTGACAACCAGCTCAAACGGGCAATGATCAAGCTTATCTTGGGCCCAGCTAAAGATACTGCAAGCATCACCCACCGCTTTCCACAAGTTGAAGGCATCAGGCTTGTACTCGGTGATGGTGTCAGCAACTTCGATACCTCGGACCGCGCTATCGGCAGCTTCGCCAAAGAACCCAGTCTCTATGCAATGCCAGGCTTTCTCAACGAGGGTCTGGAGTAATGCGATTGAGACACCAAACTCTTTTGGACGATCCGCTAATACAGCTTCGTAGCCAGTGAGGGCCTCTTCGAATTGGCTGAGTTCACGATTGACATTTGCCAGCATGTACTTTGTGAACCACCCTTCCTCATCGGACCTCTTCAACACGACGCCATCCGTGGGGTTCTCGGCGTAGTTGAAAGCTCGCGATGCTGAGTTGTAGCGCCCAGAGTTATGGTAGCTCTCACCGAGACCGACGTACGAGTAGTAGTCATCCGAATTGATGCGCAAAGCTGACAAGAATGATACAACACTCTTCTGGTACTCTTGCTTATTCATTTGGACAACACCAAGTGCTGAGTGGGGCCAGCTTACGCCCTTTCGCTTCGAACCAGGCGTTTGCCGAGCCTTGCCGGAGTCCACCACTCGCTGAGATACAACCTCCACAATGTCCCATTCGCCCTGATTGGCGAAGAGACGGGCTAGACGCTCAGCTGCGACGACCTCCGAAGGTGATAGCTCGAAAGCCTTCTGGAAGCACTGCCTTGCGCGCCTACGATCTTTGTTGTAGTCCTCGTAGAAGATGCCGAGTAATGTGTATGCCGGTGCATAATTTGGGTTTGCCTTGATGGCCGCGAGTAGCTTCGCATACGTCCGTTGGCGGTCTTTGCGCGCAGCTTTTGACGGATCAAGCTCCCATAAGCAGACTCCTATTCTGTAGAGCGTCTGTGCACGGAGCTCACGGCCACGCTGCTTGGTCGCATCAAGTTGTGGGTACTCCAGATAGCCTTGCAGTCTGTCCAGTCCAGTCTTGTAGTCGCCTGCGAGCGCTTGACACCACGCTGACTCTGCACCGATGCGACCATTTGAGGGATCTTGTTTCAAGGCTTTCTCCAGGAATTGGAATGCTTGCTCGTATTCCTCTTCTTCTTCCAGCACTAGTCCAATACCGATGAGAGCGGAGGTGAACTGTGGCTTGCGCTTCAGGATAGACTCGAAAATACCCTTGGCTTCCAGATGATTCCTGGGGGCCTGATAGTATACCAACGCGGTGGCGAGAGTGCTACTCAACGCATCGCGGGTCTTCTGAAACGAAAGGTCGGTCTTCTTGGCTTCGGCAGATGCGTACCTTAGGCCTTTCCTTGTTGTCTCGACTGCGCTTTCGTACTCCTCAAGGAACAGGTAGTAATCCCCCAGGAGACAATGTGCTAGTGGTGACTTTTGAGCCTCTGTGATGCCTTCAGTCATCAAGACCAAACAATCTTCTTGCGAGACAGGCACATCTTGAGTAAGTGCTACCCCGCCCTCGCTAAGGTCAGGTCCTTCTCTTGAATCACCCTCGGCAGTGAGTGGGTACTTTGAGATCCCACTGCTTAGCCAACCAGTAATGACCTTTGATAGTCCTTCGTCCGGAAACAAGTAGATGAATTGGCGCAATGTCGAAATGTCGAGATCCAACAAGTCGTGTGCGCTGTCGGCATGTGACGCCATGGCGGCGAATATTCTCTTCCCTGATCAAGCTGTTGTGAAGCGAGATTCAGACAAATAGCTAGATAGGAAATCGATACTCCAGACAGGCTTGTGAAGACCCAAAGCGTTGTGGCGGCGAGAGAAGCGTGGATGCAGAATGGTTGACGTTGGCGTTTGTCCTGCGGTAGGGCTGAGCTAACTTTGGATCGACGCGCCAGAGTGCCGTGCGTCATTCGATATTCGGCGCCCCACCAAAGCTTCAATTCACTCCTCCATGGCACTCCAATAGCCAGCATTCCGCCGTACGGACGGCCATTGCCTTCTAAATATTACCTATCGCAATCATGTCGACGAAAATAGCACTCAAAGCCGCCAAGGCCGCAATCGGCGCGAAAGACTGGGAGGAGGCGAAGAATCAAGCAACATCAGTAATCGAAAAGGACGCGAACAATTACTTCGCCTACTTATTTCTCGGACGCGCAAATGACGGATTGAGTTTATTCGAGGATGCGGCGAAAGCCTACTATGACGCGACGAAGATCAAACCTGAAGACCCCCAGGCATGGCTGGGTTTGAGGGGCATGTACGAGGGGCTCAAGGGCGCGAAGGTGGATGAGAACATCGACGTCGGCCTGGCGCTAGCGCAAATATACATGAACCTGTATATTTGAAAACACTATCAAAATGGAGGCATGAGCTAATGTTCACAGCGACGACGCACACAAATCCCAGTCGGCAATCGACAAACTCGTAGACCACGCCCGCGCTCACGGAAGCAAGACGCAATACGCCCGCGCCCTCAGCACCCAACTACCCTCATCCCCCGTATATTCCTACCTCGAGGGCCGATTACCAGACCCCTCGAAAACTTACACGCGCATCGCCGAGATCCATGAAACCCAAGAAGCCTCCACCATAAAGCGGCTCATCGATGAGCGTCGGCTGCGCATCGGCGCGACGCTGGAAGGTACTACCGCCGCTGTCAAGAACGAAGTGTATGCGGCCAGCCCACTGGAAGTCATATACGAGGAAATCATCAACTGGACGCGTGATGACGAGCTGCGGAGGGAATACGAGGAGAAGTTGCTGGCAAGGGCATACGACACGTTGATGGTACTGCCTGCGGAGGAGAAGGCGGAGAAGAGGGAAAAGGTCATGAAGCTAGCACATGACATGGTCGTCATCAAACACCCCAACCTGCTGGCCTGGACAATAGAGCTAGAATGGCGATCGGGCATGGAGGTCGCGTTTTGAATATCATGACCGGGGTTGCATAGCATGTCGTTGCAACCGGAGGTGCCAGCTCCGAAATACAGGGGTGACAGCTAGGGAGTGCGACAAGCATTCTAGGTGGAATTATGACTAGCATGACTGATGCAAGAACTCAATAAGATCAACTCCAAACTCCGCCCAGGCCTACTCTTCCCTACGCGTTCGCAGCCCCAACAACCCTCCTCCTCTCCTCAGCCGTATACAGACTCTCACCCTGCTTCAACGCATGAATAAGCATCGGCACACTGCTCGCCTTAAAGTCTTGCGCCTCGCGCACTTTGTCGAGATCATCCGCAAACTCAGCCGCGACCTTGCGCAGATAGATGGCGCTAAAGTCGTCCTGGACTTGCTTGCTCGGCTTGGATGTGGATTTGGCTGGTGGTGGGGACGCTGGTGCATCTTCCATTGTCACATCCGCATCTGGCTCGCTGGCTGGTGCAGTGCTTGCTTTGGTCTTTTTCTTCTTCTCTTTCTTGAGTGGAGCTGGTGCTGGTGATGAATCCTTCTGCGCGTTAACCCCAATTGCAAAAGTCCTACCCAAGCTCTCCAACTTACACTACTGTTTTCTTGCACCGCAGCCTGCTTCACGCTCTTTTGGCTGGAATCATCACTGTCGCTTTCGCTGGACGATGAGACTGTTCCAATGTTAGCATACGCGTCTTCATCACTCATGTCCTGCCAACGCACCCTCAGTCCGCGTCCGCTTCTTCTTCGACCTCTTCTTCTTGTCAAAGCCGCTGGCTCCTCTTTGCGCTGCCATCTTTGTTGTTTGCGAATGCGATGTGACGGGAAAAAGTTCGAGATGAATGTTGGTTATCGATAGGGCACGTGCGACGCTAATTCAAGGGTCTGCACCTTTCTTAGTCGGCTACTTCCATGCCTGCGCCGTGAACATCACCACTCTGGGATCTCGTTGGCACGTAAACGTACATCAACGTCACGTTGGAGGAAATCTGGCCTTCATATTGATATATCTACAAGCTGTTCTCTATCGCGGCTAGTTCACTCATCGTATCCTTGACACTAGTCTTGAGTGCCTCGCCAACAGGCATGTAGGGCCGTCTCGGAATCAGCCTCTCCTCTGCGCCTTCAATACCCGCTGCCTTCGCGCTGTACTGACTGACCGCATGCTTTGTCGGAGCAATACCAGCCTTGATCGGGCTCTCTGCCAGTGCAGCCTTCCGGTGCAGCTCCAATGCCTCCTGTGTCTTCCCACTAGTGTGCAACTCGTAGACTCTCGAGCAGACTTTCGGGAACACGTTACTGAACGCCGACACACACCCTGCGCTCCCAACAGCCAGTCCCGCAACCATCCAATCCGCCTGCCCCGCATACGTCGAGAACGTATCGCTGGGCAATTCCGCACACAGCCTCGTGATCTTCGCCACGCTTCCACACGTCAACTTCACACCAACAATCTTGCCTGGGTTCTTCTTCGCGAGAGCAGCGATAGTGACAGAGTCGAGATCGACGCCGCTGCAAATACCCGGGAAGTTGTAGATAACAATCGGTAACGAGCTCTTCTGCGCAACCTCATTGTAAAACGCCATGACCACCTCTTTCGATGTCGCAGGTCCGTAGTACGCCGCTGGAAGCAGTAGCCCGTAGTTGGCCCCTGATTCAATCGCGTCGCTGATGTTCTCCATTACTTGTGGAACAGAGAAGCCGGAGATGCCCACCATGAGAGGGTAGTCAGGACCGACGGTTTCGCGCGCGCATTTCATCAGCGCTTTCTTCTCTTCGCGCGTGAGCAGGAAGGCTTCTGCGTTGGATCCGAGGATCACGAGGCCGGTGAGACCGGACTTGGAGAGGTAGGTGAAGTACTTCTTTTGCGCTGCAAGGTCTAGCGTTGCGGTGTCGCTGTCTGCGGTGTAGAAGGTTACTGCGGGGCACCACACGCCCGGTGCTGGTGGAGGCGCCATTGCAATGGTGTTTTGTTGCGATTGAGGTCTTGATACCGGCTGGCTTCAACAGTTGGGACGTAGAACCGTTGGTCAGGAAGTGTAAAAGGAACTAGGTCAAGATTCAAACCTTCGTTCTTTTAGAAGTAGGCACAGGGATAAATGTTCCAAGGCTCTGATGTTGATGAATGGAAAGTGGGATGTTTATGCAGTGTCGGGACGTGTTCCGAATGCCTTCAATAGCCGTGTGCTATATTCCGACGGTTCCGAAACCGCCTACGACAAGATCGTCCAACGTGCTTGTGTCGTCTTTGGTCGTAACGCACTCGTCTTCGGCGTGCCTACGTCCACCTATGGTCTTCTAGGATAGACCCTCTTCGTTTCCTCATGGGTAAGTACGCAATCTTTCTTATCGTATGCGAGCTGTTGAGACGACTCGTCATAACCTTTCGCCCCACTGCCACCCTACTCATCGCATTACCATGGTACACCGTCGGGGTCCTTGACAGTGAACCGCCCACCCATAACCACCGCAATTACAAACGTACCTAGAAGATACACTACGGCTCCCGCTCTTGGAGATCGCAGTCACCGCCAGCCCACTGCCACCCTATGTACCAAGAGATCTCTCGCGAGAAAGCCATTCAAAAGCCACTCCCGCCGCTACCAAGAGAGCACCTTCACTAACCAGCACCCGGCTCAATATTGTAAGAACTAGTTAAGCCAAGAAGCAATGTATTGCTACTCCTGAGGGCATGAAAGAGAAGAAGAGGAAACGAGTGTTGGGAAATCGAAGAGGAGGTGTTTTGAGCACATCTAAAAGGGCCACGTAGCGAAAGCGGATACCGAGAAGACCGAGAAGATCGAGCTATCTCAAGTCCCAGTGACATGAATGATGAAGAACGCGCCGGCGCCGGATGGGCTAAGGCATCGTGCAGACCTCGCGTCTTCGCTATTGCTACAATGCAAAGAGGGTAACGCTAACAAAGACACCGTCCCTGCGCCCAATGTAGCAGTTCGCGCCCGTCCATTCTCCTAGAGATTAGTGGGACTGCGCTAAGAAGCGGTATGAGCTTATGTTAGACGGTCGCGGAACCATTGATCTGGGTGTGTAGAAGGTAGTCATTACTAAGATAGCCGCTAGCCACTCCACTCATTGCACTCACGCCAGATCAGGCGCGCCGCGAGAGCAGATACACCATACTTGCATCTCCTTAAGCCACGAAAAGCCAAAGACCAGCTCCAACGCCAGAATCAAAGCCGGTTCGATATTCACATTACCAAAACAATGGATTTGTGTTGAGACGAGCGAGGCACTCTCTAGATGCCGAACACATGCCTCAGGCGCAGCGGTGAGACTTTCCCGTTCCGGAGCCATTATGTATTTGCCACAAGTATACGTCTAGAATGAATTCTGACCTGCTGTCACCTCGTACAGGCTAGCGTCTTATTCAGGAGTGTCAGCACGCCGAACTAATCGACATGCTAGTCTATCTAAATAAGCAATCTTTTTTGTTGTTCGAAGACGCCTCGTATTTAGTTCGGCCCTATTGTTCGAGTGGGGTAGCGCCTGAGTCGTGAGGCATTGCAGTTTCGTGCGGTGTAGCCAAAGCCCTATGTAAGAATAGAGGTGAACTGACATTACGCTAGTAGTCAACTAAGTAGCACGTGGAATGGATACGAGTGTATTACCAAGGCGGGCAATATCGTACAACAATACCAAGAGACGCTCGTGAGGAAGGCTGCGACTGTAAACGATTGGAAGACGAAGGTCTCCGAATAGTCACGTCGTTACGACCTACAGCACAAAATCTTGATGATACTGTTATGTCTCTGTATCTTACTTGAGATTTTCATATATTTGTGCTTCACGCAGATTCCCGACTGCGATGTCGAGGCAATTTTCTTATTTGATACAATGCCACCGATCGGGCCTAATGGATGCAAAGGGCCGCTCCGTACAAAGTTTCGCGTCGTACCAAAATCGGCTCGGGACGAGATAGCGCTAGAGCTCGCCGCGCGTGGCTAAGCGCGCGGAAAAGAGTTGTATATAGGGAAATTTTGCCCCCTGCTTGAACACATCGTCTGAGAGCCGCCAGTCCTCAATTCCCTCCTGCAACCAACAAGAGTGAGTCACTATCAGCCGCATTAATATGACATGCTAAGAAATCGACTTTTAGTCTAAATCTCTTCATCACCCTTGAGCACACTTCATCTCGACGTTCTACCACGTACGCAACACCTTTCCTTAATGTGCTTTAGTCACGCTGACAAATCTAGACCATGTTTTCCATCCTCAAACTCCTGACGGTGGCCGCCTTCGTCGCCCCTGCCATCGCTCAGTCTGGATGCGGAGTGGAGATCCTCGACTCGGAAAACCCCAGTAACCTCGTCATCGGCTCCGGATGTGTTCCCCCCGGCGGGCAAGCGAAAGTCTACGTTGACCGCCGGAAGGCTACTTATACCATCCTCGCCACAGCGGACTGCGGCCTGAGCTTCTTGCCCGGCACCGGTCCTGGTGCTACCCTTCGTTCCTCAGGACGCGCTGGGTGCTAAAGTTGGAAATCATGGCGTGGATTAATGGGAGCTTTCAGAGTGTTACATGTAGATTTGAGAACTGATGGGACTGATTGCACATTACAAATACAAAGATACATGGTCAGCTTCAGTCCGTTCTCCATTACCTATCAATTCTCCCCGCGATCATGCTGAGAAATGCTCGTTGAGATCATTTCTCCGTATTTCGAATAGTCCAGCCTCTCCAATGTGTAGCGGTTCGTGCGAAATCCAAGTACATATTCCGGTTCATGACTCTCAGGACAACAGCCAGATTATCCCGGAGCGGAAGGTAGTAAGATTTGGCCTCTCCAGTGAGGTCAGAGAATCCAAAGTTCGCAGGGTCGGAATCCAAAACCACGGCGGCAGATTTGAGGACACTATCGATGCTGTTAGACCGTCAAGATCTTATCAGCGTGATCGCTAAAAACTGTGACTTGGTCAGTACTACTCCGACGCCTTTTGGTGTACCTACCTGGGCTTAACCATCCACCAATCGGTCTGTTCAAGACAGCGCGATCTCCATTCCAGGATACTTTGGGCTTGTACCCATTGCGCATGGTATAGCTGTCCCCAGGCACAAGCTTTGTGGCGCCATTGCGCCTCATTGTGTTGAAAAGCTCGCTTCTTTTTTCAGAATGGCTTCGAAGAAGTTCTCTGCCTTCTTCTCTCTGGGACTGCAACACCATCCATGATATCTGACACCTATGCGACTTCTTCGCCATTTTCAAAGGATATGTCCGGCCTGGCGGAGCGATATCGCAATCCAGTCCGTGACTGAGGGGGAAGAGGACGTTCTCGTAGTGCTCGCTACAACAAGCCTTCCATAATGCCGTTTCACCTCTCGGGTCGACTTGGTTGACATCAGCGCCTTCTTAAAGTAAAGTACTGGTTAAGTCGTGACGGTGATGGTGACGGTACTCTCCCAGTGTAAGGTTTAAAAGAGCGTGTTCATTGATGCACTGATTTGGGTGAAGCGAACGGCGTCCCGGAACAGTCTCTCTCCAAGCTCTTCAGAATTCCACATTCCGAGCAACCTGTTCGCCTCAAAGAAATTGAGCTAAAGTCTTCCGGGTTTGTTGGCTCCCAATCGAATAGCCAAGCGAAGAGCAAAGCCAACCGGCTTAGCAGCACGTCGGATATCACTATCGTATTTCATCTCATGACCTCCTTCGAAGCTCTTCTCTAGGTGATGTACTTGATATTGCAGAAGATCGACATTTCTAGATGCAACGGCTGCGCTAAGAGCATCCGGAAGAAGCAAATGGATCTTATGGGTGAGATCCGTGGGCTGAATAGTGATTTTTCTCAATAATGTTTCATCCCTGATCCCAGCCGCGACTGCTTGTGACATTTGGCAAGTTCTCAAGGGATCCTCTAGACCGTATGCATCGGGGCGCTCATTACGAAAAAGTGGTTCGAGACTATAGAAATTGATCGCCGTCACGGTAGTACAGACATCAGCAACACACTGAGTATACTTCAGCGGGATGGTAGGGTCTTTGGATCGAGGCAGCCATTCAGTGAGGGTTCTAGCGAAGTGCACGACGTAGTTTGTCTCGGGGTTGGGGAAACACAAGACCTTCCGGCATAGAATTGCGCAGGGTTGAAGCCGGAAAAGTTGCTTGAGTTTTGCGTCATCGAAGATATTCTCGGAGATAATGGCAGCTACGACTTCAAACGTGCGATCGGCAACGTGATACGGGAACGACTCTAGTATTTGTCAGCTGTGTGTCTGAACAAGACCGACTCCGTACTCACTGCAAACAGTGCGACAATCGGTAGCCTTCACGATGCCGTCGTTGGCAATAACGATGTCGATGATAGCCCGGAAGAGCTCGTTCGGCAAGTGTAGGAGGTACATACTGACGAGGCCTTATGAACGGGTGTACCGATTTGAGAAGATTGGGTGTAGCTCTCGACGGCGTCGAAGAAAGGTGTTGTAGCCAAGAAAGTGTGGGGTTGATGAGTTGGACCCTTCTTACACTTACCTTCACCTGGGGTTCAGCCAATCATATGACCGCTAACAGTGAACTTCTACCCCAGTGATTGAGTCAATCGCAAGTCGCCTTCCGGATGAAGTTCCGGAGGTCACGGAACCAGAGAGGAGGTAATCTCAGCTACTAGTCCTGCCATTGGCCTAACAATATAGGGCATTTCCGAAATTCTTGATCTTACATCTACGGGTTGAACAACGCACACTATAAGGAAGTTTGCTGCACAGATCCGAATGCGATCACAAGTGGATTATCTCAGTGGATAATGGAATAGGCCGCAATAATCGTCAAATATTGGGGAACATGCGACTAGCGATGAAGAGAACATAATCTTATTCTGTTCAATACTTTGGTTTGAAGGCGACCGTGGCTAAATGTTGCTTCAAATTTCCTCCAACGCCTAGTACGTCATACAACCAGGGGACGATTACAAGAGATCCCTGTGGCTCGCCCATGTGCATCCCACCAGGAATAAATCTGCAAGTAGTGAGTATGGCAAAAGTTCTGACAGAGACCCGATTACTGACCTGGCTTCTTTTGGAGGACCATGCTGAAGCGCAAGAAAACAGTCGTCAATCGGAAAGATTTCGTCTCCTGTTCCCTATGAGTTGATTAGACAGCTAAAGGCACGTATAGAAGGTTGTGGTAATGCCTACATTGACTAGCAGGAGACGTGCGCAATTCGGCCTATCCAGCAGTCCTTCATGAAGTAGAGAGAACTTTGGAGCTTCCTTCTTGAAGCTTTCGACATCATCGCCATACCCGAATTTGTAGGCAAGGGATCCTGCCAAACTATAGAGAGTTAGCTACAATGTATATGTCGATGTTGTATCGTTCTCGATCGACTAAGGAGACAAGTTGTTGCGTGAGGGAAGACTTACTCAAACGGATACTCCAGGTTGTTCACCTCGTCTAACCATCTCCTGTCAAACATGTGATGACAACCTCCTCCATGGGACACGACGGCTGCGACGCGATCATGATGTGTGTATGCTAGCCTGATGGCATAGAGACCCCCTGTGGAGAAGCCCCATACTGCGACTCGCTTGTGATCAATATCGTCTTGTGCGTCTGTCCAATCAAGCAAGCTTGACCATTGCCTATCTGCGCTTTTCGGGTCATCTTTCAGCGCTGGAGAATCTCCAGTACCTGGAATTTCAACGCCAATAGTTGCGACACCCTGTTGGCACCAGCCTTCCATGTAAGCGGCGATCTCTGTGCGGTAACTATCTACGCCGGTAATCAGAATGACAAGAGGCGCTGGGTTTTCTGCTGACGCGCCCGGGGGAGTCTGATGGTAGATTGGAATCTGACTACCCTCGCCCTTGATAGCGTGTGTGTGAGGGACTAGTCTCTCGTAAACAGGGTGCTTTCGCAACTGCAGGCCCTTTAGGCAGGTTTTTTTGCCCTCCTCCCAGGCATAAAATTGTTTTTTTGAACGGGGAATTGGAAAGCGCGAGATGCACCAAATGTTTGACGAGCGTAGGTAGTATTCTGAGGCCTTTTCCTTCTCCCCGGCTGCTTCTGCCTCTTCTGCAACTCTGGTCAAGGCTTCTGCATGAGGACGGAAAACCTCCGCATAAGCGTCCCAATCGTAGGGTTCTTGCATATTCAGCTACCAACGCGCCAATACGTTAGCTTACCCTGGCTTGCGCATATATGTTTCATGAACTGATGAAACGGAAAACCCACTTCGGTCATTGCCTCAACGATGGGTTCGAAATCTCGAGCTGTCCCGAACACGAACGGGTAGATGCCCATCATAGCCTAAATGGCTGTTACTTTGAAACCTTCCGCTAGAATTGCTGTTTGGTAACTCACTAGCTTTTTCCATTTCGTTTCCCAAAGCTTGGCGAAGGACTGGTGATGTGCGGCTCGGATCTTGATCTTATTCTCGATCAAGTAGGTCCCATTCGGCGCGGCCATCTTTGCTGATTGAATTTCTTGTCAATCGGTGCAATGTTCTTCTGCCGGAAAACCATAATTGAAAACTTTCTAGTCGTGACATTTTCAAGCTTGCACTAGGTTCGCCGCTACGTCAGATGCGTCCATTCGCGATTTCGGCCTCTACGTTGCATCGAGGATGATTAAGCTCGTTGTTGATATTTCGCCGAGGCCGATGGAAGTGATCGTCGGTAGACCGCAGCAGACGCGCCGAATCACCGAAGCACCGAATGACAGAGTTTCGCTCGCGCATTGTCAGCAACATCGAGCATAGGCCGCTGTCTCAATTGTCCTGTTTTGCGATTTTCATTGGGAGATGCATTGAGGACGGAGATAATCGTCATCACATTGAGATGTCTCTCGAAGTTCCACTCAATTCCCAGCGTTACCGCTTGCCCAACTCTGATCTCAAATTGTTGGACAACGTCAGAAAGCTGATAGTGCAAGCACCTCATGGTGCGTCTTTTCCTGAAAAGAAACCAGTAGCAGAGGGGTACCTAGGTATCGACACCGACGTAGGGTCCCTGCATATGCACCAGCTATGGACCAAAGTTTCGAGGACATCCAATCCCATAACCACCGCAATCACAAACGTACTCAGACGATAGGCCACGGCTCCCGCTCTCGGAGATCGCAGTCACCGCCAGCTCCAATTAGCGGTGATCTATATACTTTGGGGCATTGACTCGTCGGCCGAGAAGAGAGCTAGAGCTGAGCTAGCCGACAAGTGTCTCTGCGGCAAGAAACATAAAAGGGCCATACAGTAAAGATGTTAGAATGAGGGCACCAAAGTAGTCGCCTCCTTCTTCACAGTATCTTTACTCAATCATCTACTCTCATCGTTTACTAGACTTCACCATGTCTGCACAGCATCAGCCTCTATCGCAGAAGGTTGCCATTGGTATTTCATCCACTCATCAAGTGGGCTACAGCACAATCTGACAGAAGGATCGCAGTCACCGGTTCTAGCCGAGGCATTGGAGCGGCGATAGCGCTAAAGCTTGCGAGCCATGGCGCCGATGTTGTTATCAATTACCTCAGTTCTGCCACCGCTGCGGCGAAGGTCGTAGAGCAAGCTCGTGCACTTGGGGTCAAGGCAATCAGCATCAAAGCCGACGTGTCGAAGCCTCAGGATGTCGCCCACCTGTTCGAACAAGCCAAATCTCAACTCGGCCGTGTTGACATCGTAATGAGCAACTCCGGAATTGAGCATTTCGGTGCTATGGAGGATGTCAAAGAAGAGGATCTTGACAAGGTTTTTGCGGTCAATGTTAAGGCGCAATTCTTTATTGCACAAGAGGCGAGCCGTTATCTTGTCGATGGAGGACGACTTCTGCTTACCTCCTCTGTTGCTGCATTCATGGTAACCTTGCTTACAAAAGGTCGCAGCACGCTTTCGCTAACAGTAATGACTAGGCGGTTCCACGGCATGCATTGTATGCAGCATCAAAAGCTGCAATTACAGGAATGACGAAATGCCTCGCGTGTGACTTTGGACCTCGCAACATAACTGTCAATTGCGTCGCACCGGGCGCTATCAAGACAGACATGTATGCCGATTCAGCGATCGATTATATCCCGGGGGGGAGCAGTCTGACTCTTGAAGAAATTGACGAGAAGGTGCGCGGAATGAGCCCGATGAAGAAACTTGGCTATCCAGATGACGTCGCGAATGTCGTTGCCTTTCTAGCGTCCCCGGATGCCCAATGGTTGACGGGACAGACTATCCACGTAAGTGGAGGAGCACATATGGCAACCTGTTAGTACGAGGTATCAGTGGCAAGTAGCTGGGTAGCAAAGAAAAGGATGTTGGATTCAAAGTCTCCTTTATGTAGAAGGTGTAGCTCAAATGGAATCAGGCCTGCGCTAAGTCATCCCGGGCTTCTTATCAGCATACTCTTAGTCCTCTAACACGTTCGAGATTCCAATGTGGGGAATTAGGTCGTACAACTTACTCTCTGTGTCTGTCTAATCTCCTGCTCGGGCATGGGGCCTTCCATGCAAACGGTCGCAAAGTCCTACATAGAGCATGCTGTGCAGAGTACCTAGGTATTATGCCCAATAAATCATTGATAACGACGACAATAGTGGGTAGTAATGTGAAAATATGTCGTCCAACAACCCGTAAACAGGCCACCGCCCAAGATGCTTCAAACACGTGATAACAAGAACTTTTCTAGTTACTCCCAAGAAATAAGGCCACCCCACGTGAGACTTTATGCCAACTTCACACCTTCTCGACACGCCAAGCGATTCCACATATTATCCATAGCATCCTTGAAGCATTTGTCTCTAGTCAGCCCGATCACGAAAAAAGCCTCGTATATCTCCAGTGCTTCTTCCAAAGCGCTTTCGGAGAAGGGTTCGCTGTCGCTCCGGATAGCTGTTGTTCGAAGTTCTCCCGTTTCCACTTTGAGAACTATCTCTTCGTCTTCTTCCTCGCCGGTCTCCCTGAGTCGGTCGTTCCCATAACTTGATTCATTCTCCTTGTTTTTATCGATACCCGCGGAGTAGGGAGATGCTTCGCGTAGGATTTCTAGGTTGGGTGACTTGTTGATGAGCTCTTGAAATGAGATTTTCGTTCTTATGGGTGCAGCGGCCTTCTCAAGCGATGGCTTGCTTTTCGTTGCCGCAGACCTCTTGATTCTGCCCTCACTGACGAAACGTAAGGGTCGTGACATTGTTTGTTTTTTGTAGTTTTCCAGGTGCGTCATGTGGTCGGCGGGAAACTTCGTAACGAGACTGGCGAGTGCAGCATTCTTTTTCGATACGCTGTTGAGCGCTCACGTATCGGGTGGTGACCAGAGATAGGTCTTCGCGAAAATATGTATCCGGTAGGCGATAACGTACGGTATCCGCAATGACGGCTGCTTATCATTAGGTTCGTGGGGCGGCAGCTAATTTGGTACTCAATAATTATGACCAAATTGGGTTGAGCTGTACTGCGGGGCAGCTGTCTCACGGGCGCTCGTGGTGTATCCCGCCTCAATCCATAATACAAATCGTATAGCGGAACTCATGTCTAGGAAAGGAACATCAACATCCATCAAATCGCGATGCTTCCAACATGCCACCCCCAAGATCGCGAAAGGCACGTACTTTATGCATGTAACTACATCCTGCCACCCAGATGTGTCTTCCCCCCAGCCACTGCAGACGCACGTTGTTGGGGTCGCTTGGCTGCTGTGCCGCCTGTTCCGCCCAGTCCGTCTCTCCTAGCGTCCTGTCAGTGACCACTTTTGGGATCCTTTCAAAGTCAGGCATGATCCCTGAAATCCTTCTACCCCCTCCTTTACCTTATCATACCGCCTTAGTTAGTTGGTTGAATTACTCTGTCTTGATTGGAGCTCTCTCTAGGTAGTTACGTTAGAAACTCTGACGCGGACAATCGTTCCAGTCGCCCTCATATTCATGTTCAAAGATCGTCAGAGGGATGGAAATTGCCCGGGCCTGGAAGTAATTGTTTAGGACTTGTATAGACCCACCGTGGCTCAAGTATACATTCCTCGGTACGGCTGGATCCAAATCAGTTAGGGGCTAAGGCGGAGACAACGGTCAGGATGCGCTTTTGCCTTTCCGAACCAAGCCATACCAATTACACACGTGCTTCGGATTTACGGCCGATGCTAATCAGGAACCCGGAAAGCTCTTTGAGGCGGCTGCGTCAGCATCCCCGCCATCGTCATTTTCCGGATATCCTGATAGGCCTCATCTCAAGACATTCTGCGTAGAATCATTGCCACGCCACTCTTGTACTTCTCCCTTCTTCTTTTCAGGCCAACTCTGGATGTCGATGTAGATTTATGCGCCCCAAAAGTCGCGATGTCGATACCACAACGCCCAATGGCCATGACTTTGTTCTATCCCCAACTCGGGATTAGGAAAACAATTTAGCGGAGACCTGTCGGCCGTGGGGTCACCCGCACGGGCCGGTACTGTTTTCCCCAGGTTCCACCGCATGTTTGCTCTCACACACTTCCCCCTTAGGACTAGTGCGTGCTCCATTCAGTATATAGGCCTCTCTCCCATAGCCTAATACTACACGATTCTCCCCGACCTTGACGCTTGACAAGACCCATCATGGAGCTCCCACATTCAGCGACAATGCGATATAGCGGACAAATCTCGTCATCTTCATCGGCCAACTGAAAGTAGGGCTCGTGCATGCCCCGCATTGGTTGACTAATATTTCCTGTCGGCAGCCCGAATTGCGATCTATTCCTATTCAATCACCCGAATTGATATTTCTCTTGGGCTGCTGTCCATTTATTTTGTCGGAATGAACATTGTGAAAGACGGTGAATCTGTGACGTGCAAATCATGTCGTCTAATAGCACCCGATGCTTGGGGTCTTATCCGAGAGTGTTACTAGCAAAGCTCTAGAAGACGAAATATAGGCCTTTAAAAGCATGAAGAGAGCCCAGCCTTATAAGCGATGAAGGGTGAGGTTGAGAATAACAGTCAGAGCGGTGCTTCGGATGCTGACCTTCATATTCCGATTACCTAGTCTGCAATGGATGATAGATAAAATGAATTTTTAGGTATCTTGAAGGCAAAGCGAGATAGATATCTCTTGGAGCCCAAAGGCGTTGACTGGGCCTGTGAACGTTAGAGTTTTCCATATCGTTATCCTAAACATGCGCATGACAGGAATTATGCTCACCATGTCTTGACAGCGCTTTTCAATGGCGCATGGGCTTCCGGTCGATCACTTCGTCTACACATATGCAAACGCACTCGGTATGCGGCACGCAATACTAGCGCTAATGCGAGTTGGCTTTAGGTATTGTCTTTGCTTCCGCGCACCCAGGGTATAGAACAATCACAAAGATCATCTCAAATATTACACCATCCTTTTCAGCGAATAAAGATGAAAGTTCGGCTTAAGCTAGTCACAGGACCCCTCTTATAACTTATTAGAATAATGGAAACTTGTTTTTGGTTGAGACCGCATACCGTGTACAGTGTGATGAAGTTTGGATAGGGAGTTCGACGAAGCTTGATAGTGCTATCGTCAAATTTTTTGGTGTTAGAAGACGCCAATATGGCAGCCTGGCGCATACCGCATGCTACACAAGCCAGAAATTCATCAGCTTGGGACCCTCCGCAGGGATTTCGATCCCTTCCTCCTTCAGTATCAAGCCCAGCTTGTCCTTCCACATGTGCTCCTTTACCCATTTGTAGCCAATACGCTGATAGGTGTTGGGTTGGAACGAAATGAATGCCAGTAACATGAGAGACATGTTCATGTCGATGAACCCACGGCGATTGTCTTTCGGGCGTGTCCCCATGACCAAGCATGCCACTTTTCTGCCGTGTTCTATCCCGTGGTCCAACACATCGGTAAACATCGGGAAGTCCGCAAGAAGAGATGAGATTCGAACGTTATCAGACCTTTCTTCGGTGACGTAGCATGTAGCTTGTAATATGATGCCGTTGATCATGATCGATTCACCGACTGCATGGTCATCGCAGTCCAGTTTTGAGCTTTGCATTTGTACGTCAACTATCCCGAAATGCTGGCGGCTGCCAGGAATAGCTTCGTATGTGCTGATAGGTCCATCTACAGACGCCCAGGACCAGGAAGGATACATAGAGCGCGATACGGGTCCCGGTGCAAGTCTCGCCGTTGCCCAGGCCAAGTGTTCGCGCAGGTTTAGTCTCTATAGTCCCGCGAGGTATTCATCGCCGGTGAAGTCCTGGAAAGTTTGCGCCAGACCAGAAAGAGCGATTAATCTATCGCTTTCCTTGGTGAGTTCGCATTTAGAATACCCCCGGACCAAGTCACTCCAATGAAGGAATACTTTATCAGAACATAGTTCCAATTCCCCGCCGCTGTGAGCCAGGTCCATCCATCGTCGGAGAAATCCTTTTGGTGAGTAACCACGTGGGATGCCATGAGGGAACCTTTCGCATTTCAGTTCGGTGAAACACTCCCAGAAGACTTCATCATTGGCAAATTACACCACTCTTGGAGCTAGAATTCGTTCTTGAAAACCCCATCCCCGTCTGTGCAATGGTGCCGAAAACGCATGGTGTTCCGCATATTGGTCCTCATAGATGCGGCATAATGCATCAGGGGACATACCCAATGATGCTTTCACAAGCCCAGATGCAGCATTGTCGGGATTACGGATTCGAAAAAGCCCACCCTCTGGGTCCGTCGAAGCTGATGCGGCTATGTTGCAAATTAAGTTGGTGTATACGTCTTTCATCGTCATGGACTCCCGTTTCCAATCTTCTTGCGAGTCTTGAATGATGCAGAGCCGGTCGATCCAGAGGTATCGCGCCGAGAGCCTTCGCGCAACTACTATCGCTTCTTTGAATGTTTGTGGGAGATCATCAATTAGGCCGTGGAATCCGGTCTCCAGACTTGATCTTGTGAGTTTGAAATCTGAATTTGAGCCCCACCTGTAGCTTAGCGTGGCATAAGTAGGCAACGAAGATCCGTCGTCTGGGCGCAGAAAAATGCTCCAATTGGGATCGCCGGAACCGCAAATGTCAATCAAGCGTGTAGGACACCATGAACCTGTGCTACGAGGCTGGTTACGACTGTCATGGTTCTTTGTGCAGGATAAATGTCAGCTGGCGACTGTGTCGAGGTTTAATTTCGACGATGTAGAAGCCTCCAAGTGAGGTTCCGGGAACAGGAAGTCCGTTTCGTCATTTGAACCGTCAATTCGTCAATGACTAGGAAGCACACTTGAGGGCACTCCGTACGCGCTTACCTTCTGACAGTATGATGCAGAATCTAGACCACGTCATAATTTTGTCCACAGTGTTACTAAAAGGATCGCTGTGCAGAATTGTTACAGTCTGAGGGTTTCCCTGAGGGTGGTAGCCAAAGATGTAATTCATCTTGAAGAATCCGCTCAGTATACCGAGTTGTTCCTCCCTCGTAGGTGTTCCTCCAAATCGTGGAGCAAAGATAGCAACCTATACCAACGGCTTCCTGGAAGCTTCCTAAATCCGTGTGGTGGGGCTTGAACTGTGTCGCATCGCCTACGGGAGTATGGAGCATCCGGACGCATACGGAGTAGAGGAGGCTCAGAGTTCGCATATTGCAGAGTACAGCAAGCTGCCTGAACAACGTTGTCGTTCCCGCCTGTTCTCGGCACCTTTGTGTATAAATTGATGTCTAACCTATCTCATTTTGTGTTCATCGTTGAGTGTTGTAATGAGCATGGGGACGTAAAGGAAGTTACTGCACGATAAGGTTTTGGTGGGGTAAGATGACGTAGCGCGAGCCACATGCGCGGTTATCTTCGGGCATAGCGCCTGTTTACACAACGAAGCCGGCTAAGAATACTTGCGAGCTACAGCTCAGATCCCTCGACCACGACTCAACTACAGCAGTCATCCAGCAGCACCAGCTAATCGAACCCGTCTTAAGCCCACAGCGCGACGAATACAAGCCCTCGTCCTCAGAACGCCATCTTCCCAACCTGCCAAAGACATGATCCACCACATGCAACGTCACATCCACAAAACACCACAGCATGATCGCGAGTTGACAGCGCCTTCAACCACAGACTACACAGCACAACACAACACAAACAGCCATAACAACAAAACCATGGGTATTCAAACACGCGCAAAACACAAAAAACTGCCACATTACTCATACATCCCACCCCCAGCACCTTCCCACCCCTTACAAACCCCCTACTCCTCCCCAGCAAAATCAAACTCACTCTCCATATCAAGATCATCAAGCTGATCATCAACATTCTCATCCCCAAAAACACCATCAAGCCTATCCTGCAGTTCCCTCTCCCTCTCCCTTTCCCTCGCCTCCTCGTCCTCCATGATGACATCACCTTCGTCGTCGGATACTGGCTTGGCCTTGGATTCTGACTTTGAGGGCCTGCCTGGCTTGCTGGTTTGAGTCTTGCCTCCTTTTGTGGGCTTCTTGGTGTCAGACTTGGTGGTACCCGCGGAATTGGTCGTAGATCCGGACTTTGTTGTGGATCCAGAGCTAGATTCCGATTCCTTCTTCCCCTTGCCTTTATCTCCCTTTACTCCGCTTCCGCTACGACGACCGCCCTTCTTCGAATTCTTGGGCGTGGGTTCAACAATGTTTGTAGGAGGTGAACTCAATGGACTCGTTGCGTTCACATCAGCTTCTTCATCTACGTCGTCTTCATCACCTGTGAGAAATTGAATCAGGCCCTCTTCTTCACTGTCGGTTTCAGTCTCGAGGGTAGGTTCCTTGCACTTCCTCGTAGGCTTGGTCGGCTTGGTAGGCTCAGTCGGCTTCGTCGGCTTTGTAGGCTTCGTAGGTTTCTTAACCCGTCCAGTCTGAACCCCATCTCCACTTCCACTTCCACTTCCACCCTCAGGCTCAACTGGCCTCGGCTGCCTCCGTCCAATTGGTCTCGCAGCCGCAGCTAGCGCACGCGCATTTTCCCCTGCAAAGCGCCGCAGGACTTCTTCGTTTAGACTTGCTGGGGCGGCGCGGCGACCGGCTCTATCGACGCGGTTGAGGTTGGGCTGAGGGGCGAGGGCGTCTGCTTTTCTGCGGGGCATTTTTGCTGTTCCAAGTGCTAGAAATTATGCTAAAAAATGAGGGATTTGGTGGTGTACTGGTGTGTTGATATGTTGGTGTTTTGTTGGACTGCGTATCCGATGGAGCGTGAAAAGACGATAGCGTTAGCACTAAGACGATGACAAACAACGTCAAGAACGAACAAAAACTGTACACTGTGACCTGCTCGATACAAAACTCCCTCCAGTGCAAAAAGACGCAAACTAAATACCCCGTCGATCTCTCCATCTCACTCTTGTCGCGCGCGACCGAAAGCGATCCACCTAGCCAGAACAAAGCCACAGCAAAGAACCGCCCAGGTGTCGCCACAAAGCGCAAAGGAAACGTGTACACTGCGGCTTTGTCTACACAACATACGAGCTAGGAAAGAGGAACGCTGTTGAAGAACCAAGGAGATGAGCATGAAAGCTTTCAACCATCACTGTTGTTTTTCCTTGTCCGCCTAGTGGCCTCAGGGTCTCACGACGCCCCCAGGCCGTCTATCCATCCATGCATCAATCCAGCATCATCATCTTCCACCACGTCGAACGCCAGGGCACGAGATTTGAGGCAGAAGCTGGAGTAG
>QXCR01000138.1:0-75261 GCA_004380135.1 Stemphylium vesicarium | reverse complement strand
TTTTTCACTGCCTGTAGGTATTGATCCCTCTTAGCTTTTGCTCTCTTTGCATTTGTAGGCGTGGCGAAGGCTTGTTGGAGCCTTATTGCCTTGCTTGCTTGCTTTCTTTGTTCTGCTAGCTCTTTGTTCCACCAAGGCTTTGAACGTTCGCAGCGTCTAGCTTTTGGAATAGCCTTTGCAGCAGCCTCTTGAATGCTCTGCGTAAGAAGGACTGTTGCGTGATCTAAGTCTTCTTGTAGCTGCACTGGAATAGAGAGGTTGCTAAGCTCTGTCTTATCCACCTGGGCATTTATAGCCTCTAGTATTTGAGCTAGGTTATTGCTTGCTACCTGCTCTTTTAGAGTTGTTGCAAACTCCTCCTAGTCTGCCTTGTGTAGTGCGTACGGCCTATCCTGTAGAGGGTTTCCAAACCTCTGCGTGTGCCTTGTATAGCATGAGAAGCTAATAGTAATGTGGTCTGAGCCTGTGTCCTCTGCTCTATACTATGTATCCCAGGTGTTTTCTTTGAAGCCTGCAGCAAAAGCTAGGTCTATAATAGAAGTAGACCTAAGGTTAGACCTAAAAAAGGTCTGCTCTTGCTCTGTGTTGAGTAGCTCGCAGTGGTGCTGCTCTAGCCAGCTAGCTAATTGCCTTGCTTCTGTATTTGGGTTCTGTATTGTAGTGTTCCATCTAAAGTGATGGCTATTAAAATCTCCTGCAATAAGAAAGGGGGTGTTTGTGAGTTAAAGGTGTAAGAGAGCTCGCTCTATAGTCCTTACTCCTTGTTGCTGTGTAGTAGAGTCTTCTGCAAGTTCCTTTTCATTATAGATGTTAAGGAGCAGAAAGCGCTCTATAGGCCTAGAGAGATCTAATATTAGAAGGTCTCTATCTAAGCTAAGATCCTCTCTTTATTTATGTTAAATAGTAGCCTCTATGCGGATATAGATAGCTATTCTAGGCCTCTTATCTATTTTTAGAAGGACTAGAGAGTAGGATAGGTATAGAAATAAGAACTACGTACTATCTCTACTATCTAGCTATATACTAGGCTCTTATACGAGGACTATATTAGTCCTCTTAGTAAAGGTAAGCTCTAGTAGCGTTTATTATACTTCTTATCTTTTTCCTATATTATATTATAGGAATAAGAGTTCTCCTACTACCTTAGTAGTACTACTACTATCTAAGATATCTCTACTATAGTATTACTTCTCTTAATGTTGTTCTAATATAAAGTAGAAGTAGAAGAGGTAGAATTGCTAGTAAGACCTAGGTAGGTATACTTCCTACTTGTAGCCGTATGCTCTCCTCTGTAGTTAACGCAGCAGGGCTTTTGGTGTTCGCATAGCCTCCCTGTAAGCTTATAATCTGCGCAACTTAGGTGATCTTTTGTGTAGTGAGGCTTTGCGCAGAGTTTGCAGCCTCTGTTTTTGCACATCTCCTTGTTGTGGCCTAGTTTGAAGCAACTCTGGCACTGTGTTCGTGGTGAGATGTCGTAATACTTTGTAAGGTAGACTGTTCTTCCTGCAATGCTGAGCTGCTTGTATGCTAGCAGTCGTTGACGCTCTTCCTCACTGCCTACTACAAAGGCTATAGAGGCATATCTTTGATGTGGAGGAAGTAGATGCGCGTTCTCAAGTTTCTCTCGTTTTGCTAGCCACCTTGGGTTGCCTTGGATTACGACGTTGTTAAAGCTCTCTATCTCTGCCTTAAGCTCTGCGGTAGACGAGGTGAATGCCTCGTGCATATAGACTTTGTGTGCAACTACTTGTATTTGCTCTTCTTGTGTTTGCATGCCTTTGCTCGTTACGTGTATAGCTGATTTCCATGCGTCTTTGTGCTGTAGGAGGAAGTCTGCAGAGAACCTCTCTGTAGTAGTGAGAAGAAGGTTCTTTCTTGCTGTAAGGCGTACGCTAGCAACCACTGCTGCTGAGTTTAAGACTGTCTTTAGGGCTGCATTAATGGCATTCCTCTGTGCGAGAGGGTCAACCGCCTCTGCCTCTGCTGTGTTTGCTTCCTCTACTAGCAGTACAAGCTCTCTCTTTTGGGTGTCTTTCTTGACTTGGGCTGCTGTTGCTTTTGCAGACGGTGCAGCGTGTGCTGACCTTCTTAAGAGAGGTGCGTTGTTTGGGTGTGTGGCTGTATAAGGTCCTGTAGCCTCTGCATACGTCTTTGCTGGTTTTGCTGCGTCTGCGTACGTCTTCCTTCTGTTGCTGCTAGCTGGTTCTTCTCTAGCAACTCGGCCTTTTTCTGTAAAGCTTCTAAAGACTTCAAGGAGGTCTAGCAGGTTCGTTTGTTCTTGGTTTGTTTCGGCTAGCGTAGAGGCTTGTAGGACCATGTCTCTCGCTATAGAGATTGCTTCTTGTGCAGAGGAGGCTACTGGCAGAGTAGTAGCGCCTTTTTACTTTTAGAATTAAAATTGTGTTGCTAGTACTAGCCTATTAAACTATAGGCGTTCTAGCGTTATTATGCTATTACCTCTACCTTATTTCTATAGTACTATATTCTACGGTATAGCGAAGGGGTTTAAGCTAACTTATACGTATATAGTTTTAGACCTTATAGTGTCTAGAGAGCTAGATAGGAGCGCTAGTATTAGTATTAGCATTTTTAGTAATTCTAGCTCTATAGGTAAACCCTTAGAAAGAGGTATTATTATTTTTATTATTATTTTCTTTCTCTTTTATAAAGAAATAGTGCTATATAAAGAGAAAGAGTAGATAGAGAGGGAAAGCTTATTTTTATATAAGTAGAGGTACCTTAGTTCTCTACTAGCTTTTTAGATTTAAAAAATAAGTAAAAAGAATACTCTTTTTTACTTACTCTAATCTCTATCTCTTCTTACTAGCCTATCTAGTAGACCTCTAGAGAGAGAGAGAGGTTAGAGTAGTAGAAAGTAAAGTAGAAAGGCTATTTATATTATTTATTATTAGCTAATAATCTAATAAGATAGGTAGGTCTATGCGCTAAGCGCGAAAACCTCTTTTCGCGGGGAGCAGAAGGCTTGCACTAGGCTGCACGCCACTCCTACAAGCCTAGAGGCTGTAGAAACGGAGGGAAATAGTAACTGCAATGCACTGGGTTGAATTGTAGTAGTTTTGGGATGCCGAAGGCGCTAGATCAAGCGCGCTGGGTGGGCCCAAAGTTAGTGTTTTTGCAGACACTAGTTGACCGATTGCTAACGTACAAAAGACTCTGAAAACTAATTTTTTTTTCAATAGAGTGAATAGAGGTCGTTGTTTTCTAGCATGTAGATGTTGAAGAATTATTCTACATATTCTACAAAGTAATATTACCGCAAAGACCCGACCGAGGCCCAACACAGCTTTCATTGGCAACTGCTGCGGGCGGTACTAGAATGCATTGGCCTGCTTGAAAGGAGGGCTGTAGAGTAAAGATAGAGCAATCTTCAATTAGGCCAGAAGAATTTGTGCAGCTGCTAATTGCCTGCTGCAATGTAGCCACGTTCCATCCATTCTGAAAGTCTCCATGGTAGCTAGAACCTAGAATCTTATCAGTTCAGGTTCGATTAGGGAATGTCTATTCTTACCTGTTTGGTCGCCGTTACTGAGTAGGAAGTGCCCAGAGATGTTACGAAAGACTGAAGTATCCCAGATCGTTTCAAAAAATAGAGCCGGAACTCGAGTCTCGTAACCTACGGGACATATGCCCTCCATAATAAGATCTGGATAGGCTACGTGAGACTTGTGGTCGTCGGCGTCAAGAGAAACGCTATTCTAGCATGAAGGAAACATAAGCTCAAGGCGAAGGCCATCCGCGCAGTTTATATCGATAAATGACTTATTCGGAAGCAGATAACGTTTTAAAGACCCTTCAGCAGAGCCGCTGTAGTTCAGACAGTTGAACCCAATAGCTTTTTCGGCGAGTGCTTCTGGTGTTTTTCCATCCAGACCCCACAAGGATTGCGGTATTTCTGGAGGGGGAACAACCGCATTTCGCTTGCCTGCATCACCTGCAATCATTCTAAACCCTGGTGGGAAAGCCAAGATTTTCTCTCCAAAAAGAAAATAGTAACTACAGCCTTATTAGCATGAGCTTTTCACTATGTACCTTACTACACACATCAGCATTCCACCAATCTGCGGAACGATTTCTATAGTACCATTCGTATGGTAAAACATAAGAGGCGGCGTCCAGTAAGCAGACATGTCTTCAAGAACCGCACATGTCGTGCAATTAGACTGAACTAGGCCTTCATACGACGACGAAAAATTCAAGTCTAGAGTAAAGATTAGACATGAACCATCTAAGCCTATGCAAAACGTACTATAGGCCCCATGTAGCGTGTGTGCGTGTTAGGAAGGGAGTCCCTCAGAGACGATTGGATCAATTCGATAAACCCCTAATCGCGAGTAGCATGGGAGCCGCCAAAACGCTCTAACAATGGAAGCAACTATGTTTAGAAACAGAACTGATCGGAGACACATCTTGAAAATTTACTGATACGGATGTAAAATTCAACTATCAATTTAGTATAAGCACTTCGACCTAGACGCCTGACTATAACTCATTTTGCTACTACTCAAAAGAGAGGACTCCGTTTTGAGCCCTTGTTTAAGAGTTCACCGCCTTCCACTTTGTAAACTGCGCAGGGTAAAGAAGCTGCTGCTGTTCAGTCAAGTCTGCATACGTAACCTCTTCCGCCAGATCGAAAAGTTCCAAAAAGTCCTTGTGAAACCGTTGCTTCAACGACATTCCCGGCTTGGTTCCAGTAGGAGCCTGTTCTTGTCGCGTCTCTGGTAGAGGTGTAGGCTGGCGGGGTGAGACCGGGGGTTTCATCAGCGTCGGGCTTGCTGACGGTTCAGCCGTAGCATATGGCAACCTAGTCCGGCGGGGCACCACTTTTCTCTCGTGAACCAGCTCACGGAGTGGCTCAGGTCTACCTAGTACCCCGCTCATCCACTTTTCCTCAAACTTATTTTCAAGCCTGACCGCAATATTGTGAAGAGTAGTAGACTTTTGCCTATCGTCATTCCCTTCTATAAGCTGTTTTATCGTTAACCTAGTTTCGTGACTATAACCCGTTTTATTTTCGAGGTTGTATTTTACATAAAGCGCGGGATCCAGATAAATGAAGCAGCGGGTGTGAGGTCGCCTTTCTAGGTAATCGGGAGCTAGTACGTCAACCTCGGCGTCGTGTCCAACGCCCACTTTGGAGTCCCAGTAGACCAGTAGAATCTTGACTTTGCTAAGTATATTCATGGGAAGTGCCTCTTTCCTGTCTTTATAGATTTGCACAATTCTCTCAACAATGCGATTGCTGCGTTAGGTAACATCTCTAGTTTCGTTGTATGTGGACCCATCTGGGAGGGCTGATTCGAAACGAGCGCTACGAGCATCCGCAGACCCGTATCTAACGCAATAGCGAGCTTAAGAGTTCCTCATAATGTGACCAAAGGCTTCTTTAGAGAGATTCTGCAGCGAGGACTCCACATGGGTATCATTGACGCTGACATCCCATGCCATATTGAGATTATCCACAAGCCTACTGGTGGACATGTTTGACTCTCCTAAAGGTTCTTGCTTGATTTTTTCATCACTTGAAGGGCTTTTTTGAGCGTTCGCATGTGTCGCTCTAGGGTCTGGCTCGTTGGCTGTCGCATTTCGTTCTGCCGCATCATGTTCGGTCGCATCCTGTTCGGTCGCATCCTGTTCAGTGACAGCTTGTTCTGGAACTTTTTGGCCTACAGTATCTCTTTCCGTTCCTGCGCTGGAATCAGGTATGGGTCCTGTGGTAGTACTCAAATTTGCTTGTGTCATAGCGACAGTGTACTTGCTAATTGCCTTCTCTACCGTATCAAGTTTCTCTTCGTCGTCTTTGGTAAACATGCCCTCGTTCTTTTTCTCAAGTAACTCCTCTTATTCTTTTTCGAGCTTTTTAAGTCTTTCGTCATAATCTTTAATGTTAGACTTCTTCTCACGCTGGCCCTTCAGATTTCGACCACTGCTGGTGTTCTTCATCGTGACAGGAGCCATATTGATGAATATCTCTTGTCAGTTTCGAAGGCTAGTTGTACAGAGGCGGGTCTTATTTATACCGTATGCGGAGTCGTTTGCAGAACATTAAAAAGAGGTTGCCACTATGTTTTTGCACCCCAGCACTTTCAAGCATCGTGTGTCCATATAATTGACGTCTAAGATCAATATTTTATTTCTTAGTAGTGTCTGGCTGCGTAGGTCTCACGTTTTTCAGACCTAAGCGTATTCCTCTCCGTATCGCATAGCATCCCAAAGGTTCATGTGAAGAGTCTATAATTCTGGCCTTAACAACGGTTAAACTGTTGTGCTATCTTTGAAAATATACATTATGCTAGAAGATGTGCGTAAATTAAATACATCCCTTAATTTTTGCATCTTTCTAGCAATCGACTCGACAAGATCTCCTTCTTAGAATACTCGGGAACAGGCGGCCTAGACAAGTATCTAGGTAATAACGTATCTTTTTTAGCTGGCGGTAATTTCTCGGCTGGTGGCTTTTTGGGGGGAAAGTCCTCCCTGGTCTTTACTATAGGCACTGGATACGCCGATTTCTAAATAATTAGATACCCAGATCCTACAACAGATCTGGTGACCTACAAGTTGCGCCGAAGATGGTGGCCAGTCCGGTCGTGTTGGATCTGAATTGTAGACATATAGCTGGCCGTTGTCCTTCTGAATGCATATCCACACTGCTACTTTGTATCGGCTACTGATCTCATGACCACGGCGAATGAAGTTGTTTTTTCGTTTACGAAAAGACTCCTGCTGTAATCTTTTTGAGGCCATAACTATATGTCTTGAACGTAAGTTGACAGACACCGGAGCCACTTATTTATATGGTACGAGTGCGCACTGACCATTCTTACTATATATCAGTGGATCCAGGCTTTGCACTCAGCATAACCGGATATGGATTCTCTGTCTACTCCTTCTGATTGGTACTCCATCGTATGCGCTGGGTTAGTCGTCTTCCTTGTTCTACATTTGATTACCCGTCTAGCCGTTCAATGGCTAGCTTCACGTATAACAGATGCCATTCTCAAGTATCTGGTTTACTCTACGATGAGCCTCTTCAGGCTACCGAAGTGGCGCCTTTCTGTAAAGGATGTGCTATTCCCTGTGTTGTATCTAATTGCCAACGGTGTTTGCATGGGTTGGGGCGTAAAAGCTGCCGAAGAGCTAAGCATCCGGTGCGCTTCGCTACTTGCAACCAACCTGGTTCTCCTGTCACCTGGAGCAAGCATAGCAGCAGACATCTTGCATGTATCTTTACGAACCTACCATCAGATGCATAGCACAATTAGTCTGGTGGCTTTGATCGAAGGCTCCGTTCATGCTGGACAAAAGCTCACTATAGTTCGATGGACTGGCGACATGGGCTCAATAAGCGGAATAGCGGTAAGTGGATTGCCAACTATGTCTACGGCGTGGTCTTACATACTCAGATAGCGGGATGCCTTGGACTCATGAGCATTACTTCTCTACCCATCTTCCGTCACCGCCTCTACGAGATCTTTCGGGTAATCCACTTTGGTTGTGCTACGTCTATATGCATATTACTATAGCTTCATGTCCCTAAAACCAATAAGACAGGACAAGTCCAGGTAATCGTGGTTGCGTGTATGTGGGTAGCGACCTACACTCACAGAAACGTTCTGCTCCTATATCGTAACTTTTTAGTAAGCAAACCTAGCACTAGCATCCTAGTTAAAAACGTTCACAATAGCCTTCTCGTAAAGGTCAATGTTCCTAGGCCTTAGAAAGTTAAGCCTGGTCAGTATGTATACCTTACCATGATAAGACCTGGATTGTTTTCGATCTTCCAGCGCCACCCGTTCATGGTAGCCAATTCGGAATCGGAGGGTCACGACTTCCAGTTACGTATTCAGCCTAGAGCAGGCTTCACGAATCGGCTTCTGACACGGACCCTTGTTAGAGCAACGCAGCTTCGCGCTTTCGTAGAAGGGCCTTACGGACACGGATTCGACCTACGAGACTTTGGCACAGTAGTTCTATTTGCTAGTGGGATTGGAATTGTCGGCCATCTTGCCTACATTTAAGAGCTCATACACGACTACCGTCAGTCCAAGACTAAGACTAGGGACCTTCTTCTAGTTTGGCACGTGGACACTAAGTACCAGCTGGACTTGGTGTGGGAAGTCATGAACAATATACTGAGAAGAGACGATCTTCCAGCCGCTGCGATGCGCCAAGATACACGCACGGTATCAGGAAGCGGAAAGACAGACCGGTACTTGAGCGGTAGTAGCACGAACGAAAATCCAGGGGTACGACCTGCACCGCATGGAGAGAATGCAAGTATTATAACGTGGCAGGTTAACGTCATAGAAAGCTAATACTTGCTAGATTATAGATATTTATATCTACGGCAACTATAAGATATTAAATGAAGTAGGACATGCAGTACCATATAAACGGGCAGGCAGTCGAATTGCTGAGGTGAAAGGAAAGCCGAATGTGCGGCAGATCATTAGCGATGTGCTGGAGACGAGAGTGGGAAGACTCGCGATCTGTGGTAAGCTTTTTAATTTACTATCGCTACACTAAATAACCCGAGCAGTATGCGCACACCAGCAAATGAGGCACCAGGCGCGAGAAGTCGTTGCCCATACTAGCCATAAGCAAGTGAGGTATCTAGAGCTGGATTTCTAACCATTTGAACCGAGGAAGTATACTAGGAGAAGAAAGTCCTTGCCTATCAAGTGTCGCGGGATTGAAGGAGCTTAGATAGGCCACAATTTATTTCAAATCCACCCATCCGTCGACAGGGTAGTATTTTTGGGGCTCTTTACTGCTTTATAAGGCGCTATAAAAGCGTCAAATGCATCCTTTTGGTCGTGACGAAGTTGATCTACCGCGTCCACAACCGCCTTAGAAAGGTTTCGAATCTCGTCGAAAGCCATTTCGTCGAGTAAACCGACAATGCACGCGTGAAGCAAATCTTGGGAAATTTCAGCGATCTTTTCCTTGAATTTTTCTGCGTGCCGATAGGATTCTCGGTAGTAGGTAAGCTCCAACCTAAGCTCTCCATTTCTTCGATTGAGAAAATCGATATAGTCAACTACGTTCCCGGAATGCTTTGACTTTTGCATGTAGTGAGGTTCCATGTCTATCGCTATTGTCCGACCCCCATAGCATCTTACGATATGATCGATAGTATTAGCTTCGAGAGGCCTTCCACGGGGCAGTTTCCTCACAGCTGGATCCATGGTGAAGGGTGAAGCTGTCTGAAGGGGGGAAGGGTGGGCCTTAAGTTCGCCTGGTGAGCATGGGTAAAAAAGTGCGGTCGGGTTTTTTTATATCAAGCCTGTAGTATACGCCTAGATCACCAACTATCCGCAGATATGGATTCTAGACGACTAACTGTCTTTCCGAGAACAAGGAATGGCGTAGAAAACCACAGCTCGATCAATGGCAAGGGTAGTTCTACTGCGCCTAGTGCCCCAAAGCGAAAGTTTCGTAGTGAGAATAGACTAGTGGACCCTAAGCTCCCAAAACTTGCACCAACTCTTTGAGTGAAGCGCAAAATCTTCACGCTATTTAATAACGATCCTAGACGACACTATCGATGCATACACACCGTGGATCTAGAAGGGGAAAGACCCTATTGTCTAGCCCAGGAAATCGCCTTAGATGCCCCTGAGCATGCCTATCGGGTGGTGATGATCCGACGTAGCCCAGACAAACTAGTAGTTGGCCTAGACAAACCGAATCAGAATCTTCTCAATATCCTGTCTGTCTTCTGGTTTCAGGGTTCCCTATTCACCGTGTTTGATAGACCCGGCCTTCCCCTGTCTGAGATTGCTGTGTCTCATTCTCCACAGCTGGGATTGGCTGAGGTGAGAACGATAAGCACAGAGGTAGGGCGATCAAACGTTCAATCATTCCCGTAATGACAGTAGATCAGGCACTTTCTGGTATTTGCGCTTTGCGCGCTGCAGGCCTTTGCTTGTCTTCAATTGATGTAGAAGACATCACAATCTCGGCAAGCGATGGTCAGGTCAAAGTTGGTAAGTATCGAACGCTTCTAGGTTTCCCAACCACTAAACGACAGTAAGCTTTAGACCGGGCATCTTTGCAGGAAAACATGGCAGATGACAAGGCTACTGCCTTTAGAATCATGCTAGATAACCTAATGTCCCGTGTTCCAGGTCCATCGACCCTACAGCAAAGCGACGATCTCCTTGCTTTCATCCAATACGCCAGTCAAACGACATATCCAGAATTGCAGAAGGTATGTATTCGTCTCGAAAGTGGCGGTACAGTACTAAGATGTTGCAGGATAGTTTTCTAAAAGACTCGTTACCTGCGCCGTCGCTGATTCCTTTTGTGCTGAATGCGCAAATTATAGTGCTTCCGGTCGAGCACGTAGCAGAGACTCAAATTACCGACTTGGGGACGTCATAGGACCGAAAATGAAGTAGCATTGTGATTATAGAGGCTCAAATCTACTCTTATTATCAGAGATATTCTTAGTTCTTCCTGCCCGACATCTTTCCTCGCCGTGGTTTCTTTCGCTGCCCCTCTTCGGCAGTGAGTTCGAGAGCCTTGTTCAGGCTTGCGACCTCATTCTTTCCATCCTCAACCTGTTGAGACAGAGACTTGATTTGCTCCGAAAGCTCCATGTTACGGTGCTGGAAATCCACATTTTGATCCATCACATACCTCAACTTAGTGAAATGCTCCTCTTCAGAATGCTAACTCAAAAACGCCTCTACAAGCAGGGCGTTCTTGGCTGACTCTAAAATCATTCTACTGATGCTTTGGCTATCCTATAATTCCCTCACTTCACCTCTAGACAGCTTGGCTCGAAGGTTATTCACTAGGCTTTCGGCTCGCCCAGCAACCTCATCAGCGAACATCTGTGCGTCTATCACAGATTTATTAAGATCCTCCTAGAGCCGCTCGGAGCTCTCATATTCCTCGAGAAGCTTATCGTGACATTCTTGCAGCTCTATGAATTGTTGGTTGAGGAGTTCGCTTGCCTCCCGTTCCCGTTGTAGTTCTTTCTCTGTCGCGACGACTTGGCGTTGTGTATTTCCGACTTCGTTTTGAGCCGCTTGGAGGTGACTATGCATGCTCTGCAGCTCAGCTTGGCCGTGATGATATAAATTGCTCATGTATAGCGCAGCCTGAACACAGCATCTTGGGTGGCGAGACTCTTCGCTTGCCTGTTGTCTGAAGTCAATCATAAGCTCTCCAATGGGGTAAGAGAAATACCTCGGATGGTTGTATTGATGATACCTGATATTGCCGTGACTGACTCATTGCAGCGGGATTCAGCGAAATGCTTCGTTGGAGGTAGGAAATACCAGGGCGCGAACTGGACTAAATACTGTGGTGGTATACAGTTTTTCTGGTTTATCACAATACTAGCGGAGTTGCGGAAGGATTAGGAGATTGGGAAAGTGTTCGCGGTCGTGGGAGCAAAAAGCGGCACTGCGTCAGGAGGTTGCTCCACGCCACCGACTAGTGTTCAAGATCCAACGCGCTTCCACTATGTGCCGATTGATGTTTCGTTGCCGGCGCTTAATGCAGCTATCGCATCAGCGCCCAAGTACTATGTGCTTCTTCTGATGTGGAGGACAGGGATCCACCCTTCAATAGACAGGATCCTGTACCTGACTTGTTCTGATATGACAGAGACCTTCATGGTTAGCTGATGCATTATAGGTTAACAGACAGCCGCGGCTCCACTGGTTCGGAACGGTTCGGCCGGAAGACACTGCACTAGTGATTGCGGCATTACCATGGCAGGTGGTATCACCAGGGGCCAGTCATGGTTCCATTGAATAATAGCCAATCATGTAAATTGTGGAGCAATCCATATTTAACGCTAAACTAGACACGGAAAGTAAGGCGGAGCAAAACCGTGTCGTAGTCGTATGCAGGGGTGGAGCTGCAGTCGCCAGCGACCGTATACCCAGTAGGCCTTTGATCAACAACCGCAGTCCGACAAGTCATCGCTGTCGAGTTGATGTCTGCTAAAGATGGTACTGCAGTATTGCTCTGACTCGCAAGACAAGTGTCGGCTGCATTCGGAAGCGGTGGACCTTGCTCTCCACAGTCAAGACATTCTAGCATGAGCTTGTTGCTGGCGGCCTCTTTCTCCCGCTGTGCCAGTGGCTATAATTGCTTGCACCGCTCACTAGGTTTCCGGCTAACACCAAACATGTCTTCGAGCGATCAAAATACGTTGTTTCCTGAACAGCCGGCTTTATTTCCATCTTTGAACGCAATGCTCGCCCCGGGGTCATCCACCACATTCCATTCTAGTCTGCCACCCATTCCAGAACAGGAGTGGGATTTCGATTGGGAGAATACGTTCCCTCTACCAGATCCGTATGAAGGCTTCGAACAGACCACGACCACCGCCGTCGAGTCTGCTGCCAACGACAACACACCGTCCCAAACACACGAGAAGCTGGCTACATTGCAAAACGAGGTCCAACAGCTGCGTCACGATATCGCGGAGCTGTACGACATGTTCTGTAAACGGTTAGATAGTATGGAGAAAAGCCTTGTCATAGCGCAACGCTATGTCAACAATTTGGTACCTTGGTCGATGGAAGTTCACGAGAAGTATTCGAAACTACTAGCTATGGCAGTCGAGCAGGAAAAGCGAACCGCGGACAGGGCTACGTGACATACTTGATAGAACTGCGTAAATAGATTTTATTTTTTTGCATTCTCGTTCATGACTGTCTGGTATCTACGTATGCATCTTCTACTACTAAGCTGTTGGTATTGTGAAAGCGTGAAGATCCTATCCTGCTAAGCGCTAAAATGGCAAGGACAAATCCAGTGACGGCACAACAGAGGGTAGGTTAAGTGAGACCCGCCCAAGGTTATGCGGCTATGTGAGCCCATTTGTTCCATAAGTAGCGACTTGGAAACGAGTACCCCGTGACTACACCAACCCTGTTCGTTTACGGCGTGCTTAGTCGTATCGCCTTCTTTCGGTGATGCTATCTTAGGTAAACCGATCATAGTTTTTGCGATCCGCTCGCCCCCGTCGCGACTTCGATGACATCGCCCGCAGATATCGAATTAGAGCCAGTACTATTACTTAGAGTCTCATAATTTTTGCAAGCTTAAGATTCTAACAAGTCAATAAATAATATAAGAAAATGCGTTTAGATTAAGTGTTAAGTGGATGTTTTCGTGCAAGCTTCTTCCCTAGCTAAAGGTTGAGTTCCCTTTCATTCAATTACTATGTAGTCTATTCCTGCATATTATATAGTCTTTCCTACGGTTAACCTGGAGCACCGCCTCTTAGAGAGCGCAGTTTTTAAAGGTATAGCTTTTTTTCTTTTCCTGCTGGAGTTGCACTAACAGCCGCTCGTACCCGCATAGTCCGCAATTTGATGATCTGATCTGCCAAACCCAGTGTCTAGCAGCTGAAGCCTTGCGAACTGTGTCATTGATTGCGGAAATCCGCTGATTCTGTGCTGACCCAATCGGTTGAACTGTAGGTAAATGGATAGGTTCTGGTCGACGTGGTGGACTTTGAAATGAACAGCCTTGCAGTAACGACCACATGTAGCACAAAGACTTGAACCGCCGAGGTAGCCTAGACTAGTACCATCTTCTGTAGTGAAGGAGGCTGCTGGATACTCTTGCAAGATTCTCTCGACCAGCGCGCGTGTGTCTGGGCTACGACTGCGGATGGAACCTGAGCATACTACCGACGTCTTCTTCGCTACCGGCTTCCGGTGAAGTTCGAAGAAGAACGAGGCAGCAAAGAATGCCTGGGTAATGCTGGCGAAGTCGTAACCCCGAAGAAAAGTCGCAGCCAAGTCTTCTAGTTCTGGCATTTTGCTAACATCATCAAGCGCAGGCTCTCTGCTTAGCGCTATGTTGATGCGGAAGTATTTGTGCCGTTCGTCTCTAGGGACTCGATTTAAGTGATCGTCCCAGCCGCCCTAAGCATTTAACACGGCATTGAACAGCCGGAACAAGCGCGGAAAAAAGCGGTCACGAAAACCTAATCTTCCGGAGACGGTCTGCGGTGACTCTGGATCTTGCGCGAATCCTGTACCTATGGAAAGGGCTAGGTCAGGGGTAGTGTTCCAAATGGCTTTTGACTCCCACTTGGCGGGGTCAATGGGGTTGTTGTGCTTTCCCGCACCACCATCCTGCAGAAATCCTAACCCTCGGATAAATTTTGCCGGGAAGTAGGACGGAGCAGCAGAAGTTGCCCTGGCGCTGGCTGATATGAGTTCGATACCTGAAAAGAAAAATACAGAACTTACGCGTCGCAGATGAGAGCCTCCTCCTTTACATGAGAAGCTCGATAGTGTTTGTAACCTAGTCGTCTGTTAGTCTCTTACCCGAAGATGGGATACAAGATTTCACCTTGTCTAACTCCAGCTCCATTATAATTGGAGAGGATACAGAGCCTTGAGTTCGACACGGTCATCGTAGTAACGGCGACTTTTGGTCCCGACATACCCGCGTCAGATTCTACGAAGCCAAAAAGAGCAGTATCTGACCCGAATGCTTCTTTCACGCATGCTTCCATCTCAGCAGCTCCGTAGAAGCTATCTGTCAGTAGAGAAGATAGAAAGCCATATAGTTTTGTGAGAAGGCAACTTCCAAAGGATTGGCGAGGCAGAAAGACCCGTTTGGCCAGCTGCTTGAAGATGGCGATGCATTCGTCCATGTTCCGGCGCAAAAGAAACATAAGCACGATGAGGCCACCTGCCTCTGATAGTTAGTGTCTATTTATTTATAGATGTTAAAAGAGGACAGGCACTCACCTGTGCTCGTGCCCAACGTCAAATCAAACTCATCGTAGATGGGATAGGGGAGCTTTCGATACTGATCGAGCGCGTGTAGTATTTGTAGCGTGAATATTCCCCGAATACCGCCTCCATCCAGGACAAGCAAGCGGCTTCCTGCGGTCGGCGGCTTAAGACGAACTACAAGCTCGCTCTTAAATTGGCACAAAATGCACTGGGAGATGCGATATGAGTATTCCATCTGCTGCCTTTTTGACCCAAACTTGCAAGTGCAGGAATCACAAAGCGCGTGTCCACAGCGCAAGCTATGTTCAGGTTTACGGAAAAGGCAGTAAAGACAGAGCTGAGAGCTGTAGATCGTGTTCCAGTCGATGGGAATGTCCTGAAGATTTCTCTTGTGTAGTTGTACCGCCGTGAGCGCCTCTTTCTCGACTTTGGAACAGAATCGGCTGAAGATGGCTTTCAACTGTGTACATGAAGCTGCCGGCGAGAAGCCTTGCTCGGAAGGCAGCGACGAAAAGGCTTTATAGCAGTGAGATTGGTAGAGTAACTCGAAGACCGCCGACGGTTTGAAGCCTGTTGGTTAAGATCGAAACATGGTAGCTTGGGTATAGAGCACTTACGATGCATGCCTGGCGGAAGACTGTCTAACATCAACGCAGACGCCACATACGCCAAGGCAGCTTCCTTGTTTGTATGATTAGCAGCGCATAGTTCCAAAAACTTCCGCAGGTCGACCCAGAGATGGTCTTCTATTCGATTGCATTGGCGCGTAGCGAGGATAAAGTTGAATGGCGTGGAGGCGCACGTCGCAACGTGTCGTAATGCCATCTCGAAGAAAACGTTGAGATGGTAGGCCGAGTAGAGCATCTTGGCGGTGTTCCTGCTTTTTCTTACCATTTCCGCGCTGGAGAGTATAGTTTTCTTTAGAGTGAAAAACCTAGAAGAAGGTAGGGTCTTGCGGCCATCTGTCGGTAGTATTACGTGCTGAATGCTACCGAGCATGGGTAGACCCAGACTACCCTTATGCCTGTACGTGCTGCTGCTGACAAGGATGACCTGCGGTTTCCAGCCCCACGAAAGACTACTATGATGTGCACATCTTTGCAGGAATCGGATCCCTTCCTCACGAGTAGAAAAATCATCCAAGAAAATACAAACGACGTCGACGAACGATAGTAGTAATCTGCCGACTATAGTTGTCACGAACGATTCAGTCGCGGTCGCGGAAGAATATTCTGACAGCCACCTGACTTTATGACGCGAACGCCCGTTATGCTTCTGTGGTGGCTTCTATTTGCTGCAAGCATTGTCGATGTCTAGGCTCGCGACGAGTAGCGGATGTTCATCGTCCGACGTCGAATCATCTGCCTGCAATTGTGCAATGCCGTATGGTTTCAAGTGGGTACGCCCTGGTAACAGCGCCTGGCGTGCAGCTTCTCTCTCGCGCTTACCAATTAGCAGGACAGTCGAAGGGAATTGGGCATGTGGATTGCAAAGATTAGCAGTGGTCCGCTGCAAGCTACTCCCACACGCTAAGAACCAATCGGATCCATTTTGAAAGCCGTGCAGCCAGTCTGAACCGTTCTGTGGCGGCATATGTACCTAAGTTGAACAAATTACAGTATACTCACGCGTAAGAGTGCACCAACGTCTATATAAGTACTTTTCTGAGAGGAGCAGATTCCTGCGAACTCATTTTCCAGGTGGGTACCAGCTGTGACACCATATTTGTAGATAAGCCGAACCTGTACAAACACCCGAAAACAGATGGAAGCATGAGTATCAAGCTCAAGAAATATCGATATTACCTTGGGACTGCCCATATAAAACTTCGGAACCTATACTACAGTGTGTCTGATACAGAACCCGACGATTGTGTCGGTTGCTGCATATCTGATCTAGAACACAACCTGCCCGCTTTGATTGGTTCTTCTGAATACCTGGACTGTTTAGCTGGCGCCGGCATCTCTCCAGACGCGCTGTATGCCGTCGGGCTTTCTCCAAGACTTGCCCTTCCAGGTGGTGTTGAGTTACCATGCCTCCATGGAAGATTTCGGTTAGAGACCGCAAAACGAGATGGGCCGCAAAGTCAAGATGATTGGTGGCTCGTTGATTTGTATAGTTTAGGTAAGAACATTATTCTCTTATCCGCAGTCGGCTGCTAAACGGCACATAGACGTACCTACAACTACGTTAGTTCAGATTCGTCAATTCTACAGGCGACATGCGTCTCTATGTAATAGGGAAAAGTTCCTCCACATTCAATTCTATAAACGCGAGAAAAACTACGCGGTCGCTTTAAGATGGAGAAGGCTCCTAGGAGCTAAGGCAAAGAGTCTTTATCAAGTTCTGCGCAATGAATGGCTTCGCGACTGTCTTGAGAAACTAGAGCCATTTCGCTCTCTGTGGATGGGTTTACAGCTCGGCTCTTTTCCACTGATTCTAAGCTGGCGGTGCAGACCGGTACGATTACCCTGAATCCAAAGCGAGTCGGGATGTTTACTCTTCCAGGAGATCGAATACTATCTCGGCCAGATGTATGAGATCTGGCATACGATCACAGGTGGTGATGCTCATCTCTGTGACGAATACACCATCGAGAAGCTTGCAGGCCTTGCACCTCTTTGGAGTTCTCGCGACCGCTCGATGATCGAAACCTTGTTCGCCGCACACCAAATTTTTCCTCGCGCACACGATCCTGCTATACGCGCTCAGATTCTTTAAAGGGTTCTTGCTATTAGAGGACTTATCCTAACTTTCTAGACCTTTTTTAAACATGTCAAGATACTAGGGCCTGTTATGCTTCCTTTACAAGAGTTATTTCTAGCGAGCGAATTGTGCCCTCTAAGGGATGAATTCAGCCTAGTATCTAGACGTCTTCCCTTAGTAAGAGACATCCTACTTCAACATTGCTACGAGCGGCCTAGAAAAAATAAGCAACAATGCCTATTACAATACAGCGAAGATGATGAGCGCTCTTTCGAGTGTAGCAACCCCGGAACATATGCGTACTGGCAACTCTGTCTCTTTTTGTTACGCCATGCGCAAGGCCATTGGAACCCTCGCAAAGAAACGCAAAACCAGGCACTGTCGTTGGAGCGGCCTGGATGGGTCATTCGGCTTGGCCATTTTGCTCGCAGGCTTGGGTTCGAGTCTGACCAAATCTTGTCTCTGTGCAACCAAGATCCAGACCTTTCGCAAATTCGCATGCACATGCTCCAAGAACGACCTAGTGCCTTTTTCTCTGCGCCTGCCGACAAGTTCAATGCAGAAGCTCATTCCCGTCAGAATGGCCAAGTGATCTTTGAGCCTCGCCCGCCTGCTCTTACTCCGCTGATGACCACCGACAACGCGACTATCATACGGGTGCCTAGGAACCACTCAGGGCTCTTTCTTCCCACAATATGGGACGCTCTTACCCAAGAGCCGAGATATGCATTAACAGAGTACGGATCGCTCGTATTAGTTTCTATGTCTTTCTTCGAGAAGTTTGGATCAAGCTCTGTCAGCAGCATTCGGGAGGACTACCAACCGGCTCAATCACTATTACGCCGAGAGGACACCCAACCGGATCCATCACTGTTACGCCGAGAGAACTCCGAGCCGGCCCAATCACCATCACGCCGTGAGGACTCCCAACCGGCTCCATCACTATTACGCTCTTCCTCTGTCTACTCCGTACCCATATATCCTGACCACTTAGCTAGGCCCTATAGGGCCAGCATCACATTCTGGCATCTGCCCCGGAGTCGAGACATGTATCCAATCGCGAAGTTTAGATGTGACGCAACTCAGGATGATGTAAAGAAAGCAATCAAGAGTATTCGCGCGCAGGGCGTGGCGCCTTTGTTCGCTTTAGTGGATAGAGATGGGCGACTTAGGCTTTGTGACCCCTCGCAAATCCTACATCGCCGTAAACGATCTAAGCAATCGAATGACGTATACTACTTATATAGTGATGAGAATAGTAAGATTTGGATTATACAGGAGCTCAATAGTTACCGAATTTAGGCTTGCCACCTTATATAGGGCAATCGAAGTGCTTCAGAATGAACAAGGTGACGGTGACCACACTTTTTTTCCTGACAAGTAAATATCGCCTCTCCATTATCGTGGAGCGATTCATTGTCACATTTATTGAGCCGACATTTGCCCGTGGCATCGTGTTGGGGACAACCCATGTTCACACGAAGTGCGGCACGGTAGCGTTCACAACAATTGCGGCACTGTAGCGTTCACTCTAGGGACGACATAATCCGATCTCTTGAAAAGCCGTTATATGAATTGTTGTGGCACAGCACCGATATGGAGGTATTAAAAACAAGTCTCTTCCAGTGGGTACATACAATATTCCTGCCCAATATTTTGTATATCCGGTGATATGCACCAGCCAATAACCCTATCCACGATGGAAAGGACCAGGAAACGAGTGAAGCAAGCGTGCAATCGGTGCCGAGTTAGGAAAACAAAGGTAAGCGCTGCCATCTTTGCTTTTCTCGAGCTTGATTCTGACATTGGTATTGTGTAATGGCGAGCGAGTATGCGACAGATGCCGAGCCGAAAATTTCTTATGTCATTACAGCCAAGATGCGGGCCACTAGAGGGATAGAAGTTCTCCGTAAGCGTTCCCCTAGGCAATGAAGTGGTCGCTCTTTCCAACTCACACCGTTTGCAGAATAGCTCTCCTTGAGGCACAGAACAGACAGCTACAGGATGCAGTACAAACGTTGTATGAATACGTTCGGACTAGTCACAACTTGCCAGCCCTGCCAGCGCGGAGCCCGGGAGACGACCGCCCACTCCTGCACGACATTGTGGCATATGTGAACACACTACCTATGGGCATGATAGACAGGCCCGAACAGGTACAACACCAGATTGGAAAGCCGAACACAACACCCACTGTATCTTCCTCGCGATCGCAGCTAGAAACCTCACCATTTCAACCCTTTGCTGCAACTGTCCCTTACCAGAGCACCTTTATAGCCTCATCGACGCAACAAGACCTGCCATTGACAGAGTACGGCCCAGCACACATGAGCTACGAGCGTCTAGAAAGCGGATTGGACCTTCAGGAGCTTTGGTCGTTCATAGACATCGACCCAGCCGAGGCTGCAAGTTTATATCACTGGCTATGAACTTACACAGCAAGATAGGTGTAAGCTATTAGAGTGAGTGGAAGGACTGTAGGAACGCGGTTGATAGGAATACAAAACCTTCGCATTAATCTCCGGTCGATTCTCTATTTCTTAAGATGCGCCTTGTATGGGAGAAATGACTTTACACAGTATAGGCGGAACTCACCGATATGTTGTCCTCGAAATCCAACCGGCCACCAAACATGGTTTCCACCGGTTCGCTGTAGGCTTCGATATCCTCGAACTCTGTGCTGCTGGATGAAGCACGCTCCAAGTCCAAATCATAAACATCCAACGAGTCGCAGGACATTTGCCCGTCCTCCGCAATCTGTACTTCTAAGCGTTTGAATTTATGGCACGCGTCTAGGTTCATAACCTTCTTTGTACGATCCTCTTCCGCATCTTGGTCGTCTTCCATCGTAGTGCGTACATAACGGTTGATGTCTGCAGTCGCTTCCCTGATCGCTCCACTAGCGTCCAGCAGCTGTTCTCTCTGACGGTCTACAGCGCTCCTTATACTTTGAAGACGAGTATTTATCTCCTATAAGCTGGGGCTGTCTCTCAAGATCCACACAGCTAAGTCGCTTTTCTCACGCAGATGGAGAGCTTCATTGTTACCTGGAGAACTCAGCAGTTTGCTTGCCACTTCTGCGCGACATGCTGCGCCCCGTAGCATTAGATTTCCTGTGAGAATTAGCAAATGTCATTATGTCCGTGAAGCAGGCTACATACCTAAGAGTAGAACACAATCTATGTCACCACCACCATCGATTTGCTCGGTGTTCAATGCTTCCAATTGAAGTAGACAAAGGAGAAATACATCCTGGAGCAGTTGTTCGCATTTGGTGGAGCCTAGTACCTTGGCGACGCGAAGGAGCATGAGAAGTCTGGTCGTGGAAAGCGTTTCTAGCCTTAGCGTTTGTACGATGAAACTGAATGCCACGGTATTATGTACGCGAGATGTGGCGGGGATTTTGTATCGTCGGATAGCATCAGCCATGTTGACAAGCGTTTGCAGCGATATGTGAGCCTGCGGTATAAAGGCGCCATGAGCCGATTGACAGATCAAATGAAACGCCACGGGATCTTCGTCTGGCAGCTCGATGCTCTCGCGCAACGAGCCGTGTTGAGTGGTAAAGAGTTTATAGAATTCGGGTGACGTTTGTGACATGATGAAAGAGGAGACAAGAAACCGAGAATCTCGAATTAGAATCTCAACGTCGCCATTTTCGTATGGATTCATCTTGAGGTCAATCAAGTGCGTTACGGTAAGGTAAGATGGAGGAGTGATTCGTATAGGATGCGCATCACAACAATTTATATAGTCAGGCGATTAGGAATACCAATGTTGACAACATGGGCCGGAGGGTCTCCCACACTAGGTGGGAATCTTTCTATAGTCGCCCTTGTTGGTAGTACCTAGCTGTTCACGTTAGTTTTCGAAGGGCCGCTAGTTGGTGGAAAAGTATGCAGTTGTCTGGCTATCTCGGATGTTGGCGAATGTCATAAACCTTTGGGAGGTCACCTGTAAAACGCAATCCTAACGCGAGACTGCTTCCGCTGTGGGAGACTAACATTCATTTCGCCATTTCCGTCTATTCGGCTGTACTATGACCCCACGGGCGGTAGCGCTGACGCGGCCAGTCTTGCCTAGCACCTGCGCTACTGACCCTAGCGCTTGCGACACCAATTAGAACGATACCCGGTTTTCCGAACCCATGCACGGCGTCAATTACTGTGTTCTTGTGCCTTGTCAATAGGACCAGATGTGGAACATAAGTGAATCGTATTGTATTGGTTCTATGGAGGGAGCGAGCTGCGTACGAAGGGGCGAACGTGGCGCTAAGCCAAGAACGTGCTAGTGCGAAAGGGAACATGGGTTGAGAACCTGGGGCAGAACACTAGAGGGCTGCGGTATATCGCCGTGCCTGACACATGCTATGAAATTTGGGGTTTCCTGCGGAACGAGATCCTAACTTCCGCTGTTGGAGACTAGCATTCATTTCGCTATCTCCGCCCATCCGATTGTAGTTTATTGACGCCGCTGGTCTTAGCACCTACGCTAGTCCACCCTGCGCCTGCGAGACATCCGGTTCTCCCGACGCATGCACAGCGGCGGCAATTATCCTTGTTTTGTGCCTAAGTCTTCCGCTCGGGCCGTTGATTTCCGGACCTCTACAGGACAGGCGTTAGATCTGCAGGCGCTTCAAAACATGACTCGGGCACATTCTAGCTCATGCAGATACGATCTATAGAGGCCAAGCCGGGAATCATCGCAGAAAGATTACATCATGTGATATAACTGCGCGAGCTGTGTCGCGTAGAGGCTGTGCCAACTGTATTGCTATCTGTGTTGTTGTAATGTACTAAGTGGCGCACTTGCCCACCAAGCAGTGCTTACTACGATAAGAAATCATGTGATCTAAGCCACGTGGTTGCTTGTGATGATACTATGCAACAGCAAGAATTGCAAAAAACGATTTTGCGAGCTACTACCTCCTTATTGAAAAACATCATGATAAATACTAGGATCTTGTTCTTACGATTGTTATCGTAACTGTATCTTGCCTAACTTGGTGATGGTTGCGTCTGAATCGGATACAGTCACATCTTTCAGTTCCTCCCTAAGCTGCAGTGCTCGAGTAGAACCAATTCCGTGACTATCTTTGGGAATACTAATCGCTGGGCTTGATCTAAGGGCCTTGTGGAGAAATATAGGGGTTGGCGTTGCGTCCTTGGCTAAAGCGTCCTTAAGCGCAGTAGGGGAAAAGCTCAGCAACGGGTTGAATGCTCTGCAGAGCAAGCGATGATATACAATCGTCAGTCCAGTAGTAAGCACCATTATGCACGCCTGACCAATACATCTAGCGTTGCCTTGCGAGTCTCGTACAAGAAGAAAAAGAGCTACAAGACAGACTTGCATTAGGTACAAGCCTATCAAGAGATGTTTGAGCGCTCTAGGATAGAAGATATTGCAGTAGACAAGGCGTCAACAACTGCATATGAGAACTGTGTTTATTATCCTACGGAGTAGACAAGCCAGTTTATATACATCAGGTATACGTAGTATATGGTATGAAACGAGAGGCATCGAAGGTAGTCGAATATTCGGCCAAGGAGTATCGGGCCGATTCCAGCACGGGTACCCCTCCAATGGCAACAGAAGAGCCCTCCATGATCCCGCTCCGTGAGTAGGATGCCTGAGCTAGAGTAGATGATCCAGAACAAGCTAATAGCAAGAACCTGGAAAGGAAGGATGATTGGTGAGATGATAGCGTAGAGGAATCCTGTCTGTTTCAGCGTGGGCTGCTCTGGGCGCTTCTGTAATCTAGAACCTACTGATGCAGGAGAGATTTGTGAATACAGGTACGAAGGTGCCCCATTGGACATCCTGACCTTTCCTTCTTGTCATCATCTGGGTGACTGACTTGTCAAAGATTGGACCAAGTAGTAGCTTCCCGAATAAACGGTCCATTCTTAGCAAAGAGTTGGCGCTGACCGACAGAGCTTGTAAGAGAATATAAGAAATAAAGTAATTGCTTGCTTTTGGTAGGTTTTTAGCCAAGGTCGCAGCTAGCGAAGCTCCGCTTGCCATTTCGTTCGCGATAGCAGTAAGCCCCGCAGACAAAGATACTACGAGAGTAACTTGAACAAAGAGGAAGTAAAAGTAATAATCTTGGATCTTGACATCGATCTGGCTCCTAGAAGAGATGCCCTGCTTTCGGATAAGGTATTCTAGTATCAAAATATATCCTTTTACTAGCACGGTCACTAGGACGGGAGGTACTACACCTTGAAGCAGGCCCAGGAAGGACACGGGAAGCTCGTTGATCCAGCTCAGCCAAGATACTGCCTGGGTGATATAGATGATCTGGGAGAGGAGCCCTGCCAAAGCTACTGGTACAACACAGGCAGTCGCCGTCGCCACGATGAGTGCGTTGGAAAGCACAGTACGTATCGTCCTGTCCCGCCAGGCGATATTAACGTTGCTCCACACCACATCATCTACGGATGGAGGCATTGTGCGAGGTGTCATATAACCCGACCTAGTGTGAATCACTGTTTGGCACGCAATGTGGGCGGCGAGTGGATTGGCGAAGGTAATAAAGGCGGATCGCAGCAGGGGGAAGTCCTCCCGTGTTTTGCGGTAGAATTCCATCTTTTCACCAGCGTTGCGAAGTTCCTCCTAATAGAATAAGCTAGTGTCGACCTTTTCGGGTCTTAGCCAGGCAAAAAGGTTTAGGAGGCTACGTGACCGGAAGCTCGAGCGCCTGCGTTCTTTGCGAAAGCTTGAGCTCTTGGCTCGTTTCTGTACGCCTGCTCTGCAAGCCTTCCTTAGGTTGGCAATCTCTGCCACCTCTAGGGCGCGTGCCAGGCGCTCCCGTCTTGCGGAGAGCTGGGAGATTGCGCTATAGTCACGATTGAAGGAGATGGCAGTGACCTCACCAGGGAAGACCTCGAGTTGAGACCTGAGTACCTTCTCGGACATCCAATCGTCTGGTATAGAATCGATGAGTACTGTACGCAAAGCCGCGTACGGTGAGTATTGCCGGGTTGCCACGTAGAATGTAAGCTCGTTCCAGATAACCCAGCAAACATGTCCAGTAAAGAGCAAACCCAACACAAGATGAACCCAGTACCGATCTGCTTATTCAAGACCGACATTAGACCACCCTAGGGCATCAAGTCCACTTACTCCAAGAATAGCAGTTTTCCCGTTAGTGTAGTTTAAAGGGATAAGGATAGGCGTGATAAGAAGTGAAGCGGGAGCAAATATAAGAAGCAGTGACCGTAGGTACCGGCGGAAGAAGTATCTATCAAAATGCTCGTGGCGGCGGTCAAATCGAAGAATGTTGGCTGCAATATATCGTTTCCAGGTTGGGAAGATACTGTCCAAATATTCTGGAACCGTAGTACTGCGATCGTTAGTAAAAGACGAGGTAGAATACTGTAACCTTACTAGATATCGGGGAAGCGCTTGCAGATAATAGTAAATAAAAGGACCTCTAGGGTAAATACGACTGCGGAAATAGAGACGGAAGCTATGAATGAGCTTAAAGAGAGACCGTGGAGCTGTTGAGCTTTAGCAAACGATTTCCCAAAAGATTCATCCATAGCGTTGGTCTTCTTGTCCGTTCCTTCACTGTAAACTCTGATATATAGATGATAGACTCTGAGCGGAGAAGGTCTCTTTGTACCCTTCGTCGCTGAGAGTTAATTGACGAGGAATATAGTGCCTAGCAAAAGTGGGGTTCCCTTTGAAAGCATGCGGGCCAAAGTGTGAGCCACACTGCAAACAGGGATTGTAACGCCCTAGCTGACAGATATAGCATAGTGTCAACTTGTCAGCACACGTGCAATAAGCAGCTAATACCCTAGTCTACCCAACCTCATTCTGGTCGCGTTTTGCATGGGGGGGCTTGCGAATAAGAAGAGACGCTGGTATTGGTGGGGTGGGGTTCTAGCGCGTGTCTTAGAGGCTTGGCGGGTAAGTGTTTTTGTCACGGTTTAGAGTCTCTCTTTCCTAATTAGGTAATCGCTACTCACAACTTTGTACACCCGCGGCGTTGAGGTGCAAACTGCTTAGATAAGATCATGAACTTTTCGCCTTTAACACGCTTCTCTTCTGGTACATGGACGTAGCCGGCAGTTATCCGGCAATCCCGCGTAGGTGTATGATAAGGCTCTACTAGGGTCTAACTTGACGACTTTTGTTATCTACCTTTAAGTAGTTTAGGTCGAGATAATACCTAAGTCTTACCTAACGTTTATATAGTAGGAGACGGAGAGCAGAGTGATCACTCTAAAGAATGATCCTGAATTCACTACTACTATTGACTGCATGGTGTCCTATATCTACAAGGCCGGCTCTAACTCTGCCTATGCTAAGAACTCCAGAGGCTTTTTATGATACTCGTGCGAATTTCGCAGTCGGACGTCGTCGAAATCCCATGAAGAACCATCAAGAAGCTTTGATGCTTTTGCAGGCATCCTGTCTAGGAGCTCTGGGCGAAGGATCCTCAATGCAGCTCCCATCCATAGTGCTTCCTTATTACTCAACCCCTCAATACTAAAAGTCTTGTAAGCATATAGCCGAATCAGTCGTGAAAAATAAACGCTTACTCCTTAACTCGAATTCCCTTAGCAAGTCGTTTTTGTGCTTCTTCGTCGATTATGCATGAGGTGATATCTAAGGAGGTTGCTGTTGTACTTGGAAGAAACAAAAGGAGTGCCGGGTCTAAAGGAGGCGATACTCCCTGTAGTACCAGATTCATTGTCTTCCCATGTCGAAGGAAGACTGTCATCATTTGGTGAAAATCCCTCTTGTCCTCTTCCGAATATCGCCTATACAGTTTCTGGATACGCTGAACAACATCGCGCTTTACAATATCACAAGCCCTTCTAGGATCTACCGAGTAGGTTTGCGCCACTTGATCTGTTTCCGGAGTTGCTGGCAGCAGTCTTACGTTTTGTAATGATCTCCGAAGCCGTGCTGCCAGTTTTCGTCGTTCAAGATTTTTAGCTTCTAACGAGTCTTGAAGTAAATTCACAGCTTGCTGATACGTTTGATAATAACAGTATTTAACGTACCGGCTTCGAGCGACAGCCAAGTGGCTTGTAGGCGCTTTGGCATATAGGTAATGATAAATGTGAGATAATGTTACAACACAAGCTTCAACATTACTGGTTGTGTCAATGGTTGTTACTGGCGTGATTGTGGCAGCCTTTAGAGAATCGAGTATGCGTGGACTTCCAGTTTCGTAGATGCACTGGAGTATTCGAAGACATCGTTCATCGGTTATTTTTACATGCCTCAGCGTTAGCGCCCTCGTCAGTCTCGCTGTGTCGAACTCCGGGATATTAAGTGGTTGAGACGCCATGCTCTTGGCCGCACTGAGAGGCGGTATTCCTGGATCTTGCAGCTTGTCAAGGGCTGTAGTAACTTGTGCTTCAACATCTGTCGTATGAGTCGTCGGCGATCCGATAACTGAGTCTTCAGAGTTTCGATAGTTATCCAGGGCAGCTGGTCTAGCCGGTTCATGTAGACGGTAAGCATGCTCCTAAAAATTTGCATTAGCTTCATCAAAGATCAAAGTAGAGGGCTCATTATGGGACCTTAATACCTCGTCACTAGTAGGTTGAAACGGCCTGTTGATAGTAGCCCAAGCTACCCTAGTCCTTGCTATGGACAAGTCGCAAGACTCAGGATCTCTTCCTTCAACATCGGGCGTCGGCGATCCAATGACTGAGTCTTCAGAGTTTCCATGGTCTTTCGGGGCAGCTAATGAGACACGACAGCTCTTTTGCAGCCTTAATTCAGATTCGATCGGTCGACCGCGTTTTCTTGTATTCTTGTTGCACTCAACGCCACGGACTTCCTCTCTTAGACGATCAACGGCGCGTCTCAGCTCCTCCACCTGATCAGTCCGAAGAGTGTCCCGTATTGCTTCCCAGTGGGTGAAAAATTCCTTGGTTACTTAGAAAAACACTAGAAAGATGATGGGGAGAGTACCAATGCTATATTCCAAGCAGACTGTAGAGGCAGTTGTGTCTGCATTCTCATGTAAATTGCTGCGGTGGTCATACTAGGCTTTCTTACTGTTCTGGGGCCTTTCCATGGTTTATAGGTAGGCTAGGTCGGAGCAGCGGGCGCTATTCAGTCCTTAGCGAAACCGGGTTCCCTTTGAACGCATGCGCGGCAAAGTGTGAGCGGCGCTACTAGCAGGGATGATGATACTCCACCCGAAAAGATTTTGCTTACTGCAGCTTGACGAAAGAGAGACGTGCGTCGCGGCAATCGGGAGATGATTTGCAGACTGCGAATCACGGTCCTGGGAAACCGCCTAACGTCCGTCCCTATGTGACGAAAAACCCCGTGGGCCGAGAATGACCAATCGGATCGCTAGGATCGCGCAATTTTCTATGACCTTGCGATCCGATTGGTCATTCTCGGCCCACAGGATTTTTCGTCACATAGGGACGGGCGTTAGATTGCTAGAGAAGTGAGCTGCGTACAAAAGAGGATTTGATCTCTGAGTTCTTGGCATCGGATCGTGCACGTCGTTGCTGCGCCGCGAGGATGCAATTCACAGCACGACGGCGGCTTAGCACGTGCAGCAGGAGCTTTGATCTTACGGCAACGCCTTTGCCTCTGCCTGTGGGTTATGAAAGCCCCGAAACCGGACACAGTACTGTCCCATAATTACTGAAGGTAAAGGTAGCGAAGCGTTAATGTTGGCAAGAACAACGCCTTCGGCGATAATCTGCTATTTGCCTTTGTCGAAGATAAGAGCGATCTGCGGATAACCGGCACTCGCGTCTATTTAGAAAATTGCTTATTAGTCCTGACATGGTAGATGTGAACGCCACAGCGTTTCGCAGATGATTGGATGCAAGTAAGCGATGCCATCGATTAAGGCCGTTTATGGGGCAAGCTAGCATTATCAAGCTAGCGTATCCGGTCGGACCGTACTGGCGTAACGGAACAAAATTATGTCTTTGGGCTAGGGAACAATTTATGGTGCGGTATGCTTAATTGCAGACGAGATGAGCCCAGTACCGATCTGCTTGATCAAGGCCGACATTAGACCACCCCAAGGCATCGTGTCCACTGACTCCAAGCACAGCGCTTTTTCCCTTGATGTAGTTCAAAGGGACGAGAATGGGCGTTATGAGGAGTGCAGCCAGAGGAGATATAACAACAAGTGACCGTAGGTACCAGCGGAAGAAGTATCTATTGAAATGCTTGTAGCGGCGGTCAAATCGAACAAGGTTAGCTACTATGTGTCTGTTCCAGGTTGTGCGGGTAGTGTCGACATCCAAAACAGTAGTGCTACGACCATTAGTATAAGAATAGGTTTAATGTTGTGAGCTTACTTGGGACTGTGGAAACGCTTGCGGACGATTTAAATTACACGGACTTCTAGCGAGAATATAACGGCGGAGGGGAAGAGGGAAGCAAGTAATGAACTCAAAGCGATGCCATGAAGCTGCTGAGCTTTGGCAAACGATTTCCCGGAAGATTCATCCATAGCGTTGATCTTTTCATCAGTTCCTATGCTGTAACCTCTGATAAGAAGCTAACAAGTGTTGAGCGATAGAAACCTCCTCTAACTACTGTTCTTAAACGCCCTGCTCTGGGTAAAGACGCTAGGCTAGAAGAAGCTGTTACACATAACAGATGGATTGCGAGGGTCAAAAGTCTCTTTTACAGTGCTTAGCGAATGCGGCTTCCCCTCGGGCGCTGTTGCAACAACGTTTGCGCCACACCGTAAGCAGGGGTCACGTCGCCCCACTCCACAGAACAAGCCTAGCGTTAGCCCGTCGGCGCAGGTGTAGCTTGCAGCAAATAGAGCATTTTGGCATGATACTCCGTATTTTACAGCACAGGGCTTACTAGTAAGATAGCGTATCCTCTACACTCAAGTACTGCCAACATCAAATCTTAAGCGCTTCTTACCACTACTATGCTATTAATGTATTATGTAGTATACTAGTGTTAGCATAGTTAACGTAATACATGATAGAAGAGGAAGATAATACCTACCAACTACCAACTAATCTGCCACACGATCTTGAAGTGTCGCGAGATCTTGGCGCAGACTGCAACAACGCGGATGATCAGACCCAAAGCGCTTTTCGTAGCCCTCTAGCGCCCGCTGGTACATCTCTTCCGCCTTGTCTAGCTTTCCCTGACCAGCGTAGAGGAGGCCCAGGTTGTTGACCGTCTCAAGCGTCGACGTGTGATCGCGCCCAAGTGCCTTCTCGTATCCTTGCAGCGCCCGCTCGTACATCTCTTCCGCCTTGTCTAGCTTTCCCTGACCAGCGTAGAGGAGGCCCAGGTTGTTGACCGTGTCCAGCGTCGACGTGTGATCGCGCCCAAGTGCCTCCTCGAATCCTTGCAGCGCCCGCTCGTACATCTCTTCCGCCTTGTCTAGCTTGCCCTGATCATCGTAGAGGGCGCCCAGGTTGTGAATAGCCTTAGTCAAGCTTCCTTCACCGTTACGATCCTTAAACCCCACGCTGGTAACCTCTTAGCATCGATTCGCGTGCCTAAGCAGCCGTCGCTGGATCACCCAATACTCAGGACGACTGTTGTCTGGCACATGTAGGCCTACACACCGTAGTGCAAGCCCAGCTAGCGCATCGTCCCATCTCTCGTTCACCACATGCTTCGTCCACGCGTGCACGCAGCTGTGCATACTATATCCTTGCGACTCTACGCTGTCATCTTTAGACGTAGCATCTGCCTCGACTAGCGCATGGTCGCAGAGTACTCTCACGGCCGCGTCAAAGCTGAGCTGGTCCTCTGCCAGCTCCGAGAACCACAATGGGCTCCCTTTTCGGCCCGCCTGCACAAGCTCTAGCCACACGTCTTGGTTGTCAAAGTACGCCCACAGCTGCAGAAGCTTCGTCGCCAGCTCGCTCTGCTGCTCGACGTGGTCGAGCGAGATGTTCCACGTCGAGTACAGCGCCCGATCTTCGTACGAAAGCAGCCGCGGCGTCTTCTGCTGCAGCCGGAGCCATGACTGCTTATACAGCTGCAGATAGTCGGCGAAGCTAGTCGACACCTGGTGGAGGTAGGCGCCGGCCGTAGCAAGAGCAAGCGGCAGCCCATCCAGCTCGTTAGCCAGCTTCCGAGCGTCGGCGTCTTGCTACTATGTCAGCATCGCTCACGGTGAGGTAGGAAGGTGTCACCTACCGAGACTCAGTCCGTCTCGCCTGGACGTCTGTGACAGTATCTCCAGGCTTTGCTCGATGTCCCGCAGCTTCTTCACCCCGACAGGACGACCCAGCTGCAGCTGAGACGACCGCGTCGTGATCAGTATAGCCCCATGGTCCGCTTCAGGCAGAAACGGCCGGATGTCGAACGTGCCCGGCTCGTCATGCCCAGGCAGCTTCGGCGTATCGTGGTTGTCGTAGATGACCAGCCACCTGTCGTTCCCAGCGCTGCTCAGCCACCGCTTTACCGCTTTCACCGCTTCGTCAAGATCGCTGCCTTCAGCGACAGCCTTGAGATACACCAGCGATGGGTGCTCGCGGTAGATGCGTCTTGCTGCGGCCGCGTAGCCTTGCTTCAGCGTGTCGACGTCCTTGCTGTTGACCCAGAAAACGGCCGAGTAGTCGTCTCTGTGTCGCTGCGCGTATGCCAGTACCAGCTGGGTCTTGCCCATCCCACCTAGACCCTGCACGAGTGCCGTCTTGCGACACCTATCGTGCTGAAGCTCTCTGTGGATGGCGTCCAGCTCTTCGCTCCGACCGACAAAGTGATCCACGCGCAAGACCTCGGGCACGGTAGACTGGACCGTGAACGACGCAATAGGCTCGTTGGAATGGACTAAGAATAACTTGTTACTGCCTCTACTTCGCTAACATGTTTGCTACTCCAAAACTACGTACCCGCGTTCACTTTGGCCTCTGTATTCCATCGCCCGCCTATCGCGTCGCCTGCATGCGCAGCCATTACCCGCAGGTGACCTGACACCGTCCTGTACCCTGGGTCCGTCTTCGACCCGAACTTGACCATGTGGATGTGGTCCGCGTGTATCGCGATCGCCTCGCCGTCCGCAGCACCTGGCACCACAGCCGACGCTCGGGGAACGACCTGGTGGACGTTAGCAAGCGGCCACTACGCACGAGTTATCTTAGAGCAACTCACTATGATTGACTTGCCGAGCACTGTTGGCGTTGCGTACTCCTCGAACGCAAACTTCGTTACAAAGTCCCCGCTGATCGGCCCGTACTGCCCCAGCTGCTGCTGCAGCCACTCCGAGTCTCGCTCCAGGTGCTGCAGCAGCCGGTCGTCTGCCGCCATAAACACCGACGCTACGTTGACCATAAGCTTACCCAGCGCGACGCCGCTGCCGCCTTGGTGGGGTGTGCCCATAAACAAGATGCCGTACGTCGACAGCTTGATGGCGCGGTGCTCTTCGAGGGCGCCTCGGCGGGCCGCGTCCGAGTGGATGAGCGCCTGTGTGTGTTAGCTGAGTGTCGATGTGCCGTTGACAATCCCACTTACGCTCTTCACGATGATGCCGCCCAGGCTGTGCGCCACGAAGATGATCGGCCGCTTGCTCGTCTGCTCTGGTGTTAATTCTTTCTACTGCACATAGTGTCTCGCTCATCGCGTACCTCTGTCAATTGTCTGTGAAGGCACAGGTCCGACACCAGCGTTTGTGCATGGCTGAATAGATATTGGCAGCTCACCCGTGACCCGCTGTGTGTGTTCGCGTCGTAGCCCCAGCTGAGTATGCGCGCGTTGGGGAGGTCTTGTGGAAGGAGGTCGCGCAGCCAGTTGACGCTGTCGATGCCGTTGCCTGCCGTCCACGTCTTCTCGCAGTGCCCGTTCAGGCCGTGGACCGCGACGATGCTAGGCTGGCGTCAGCTGCTGGGCGGAGAAGGTCATGGCGGAACAGCGCACTCAACGACTGGATCGGTGCCTTCACACACTACTTGTACGCCATGCAGAACTGCACCGGTTGCTTGTGCTGGCAACGAGACCGCGGGCGCTGCTACTGACGAGGATGTGGAGGGTTTCACAGGAGCCTGCCTGTGCGTTAGAGCGCGCAGAGTCGGGGTCGGTCTTGTGTGGGGTACCTTTACGCCGTGCTTCTTCGACCCGAACTGGAAGAGTCGTCGCATCGTGTCAACCTTGGTGAGACACTAGGTGGTGTGAGGGGATGTAGGCTACGCCAAAAACCATCGTGAGCGAGGTGCACCGTGAGGCACGTCGCAAGGCTGAGGAAGCGGGCGGTGGCATGCTGGCGATAGGGGCTGGCTGTATGCAGCGTTGGGGGCGGCCTGTCGATGGCTGTCGATGGCTGTCGTCGCTGGCTGTCGTTGGCTGTTTGTCGTTCAGCCCGCATGCTCCGCCCGCACCGCGCTTAGCTGTCTGCCTTCCTGTTGGAGCACTGCCGCCACGTCACGACAGTGCATGCCAGCCGTCGGCCTGGTGCAGCGCGACATCCCCCCGACGATGCCTGTTCGACGCACAGCCAGATCCAGGCGTGGGTCTCATGTAGCCCCCTCAGGGTCGCAGCAGCCCTGCGGCCGATCGCCGGACTTGCCCACTCAGGCCGCCACCGCAAGCCCGCGTCCGTCGATGGACCCAGTTTCGTTCCCGCTCGACCGATCCCCGTTTTTAGGCGCGTCTACGGCGTCCCAGATCCCTGATGCCCAAGCGGCGGGGGACCCGTCGTCCTCTCGAAGCGAGCCGTTGGTGCTCCACTCACCGTGCCCGGCTGCAGTGTACCAAGAACCGATCGCGGGCGATCTAGGCATGGGCACTTGTAGCGTGGGACGTGTAAGGCCGCTTTCAGGCAAGCTCGAGCTGTTAAGTCTGGATGAGTGGAACGAGAACGAGACATACGATGAGGAGCCGCCGACCTGCCTCCACTACTCGATCGAGTGGAAGGTCACGCTGAACAACAAGCTCCTCTCCAGAGATACGGAGCCAGACCTCGTGCTGGCGCCCAGGTTCTACTGGTCGCTGTTCCTGCGTGAGAAGCTAGAGAAGCTCCTGCAGAAGAAGCTGCCGCCGAGTAAGCGTGTTGCCTGCGAAGACACTAACGTTGTCGTGTCAGTGACTGAGCGTTCAAAACGTGACTTGACGAAGCGCTTCGACGAACTAGATGTCGACTGGTTCTTGGTGGAGAGACAGCTCTCCCAGTGGAGCGAGTCGTTTCGTGCAGGTAAGAAGCTGAGAGTGGACGTGTCGTTCAACTATGTAGAGATAGGACAGCCCGCGCCGACAACATCAGCGAGAGGCGGGAAGCGAGGATATCCCTCCGCCACACAGCAGATGCTGGCTGAAAGAGACTCGCAGGTCGATGCTGAGGAAGGAACGTCTAGTCTGCCGTCCGTCTGGCAGGACGTATACAACCTGATGCGGTGTCCAGGCCCGCCTTGCAGTCTTGGGCCTCACTGCTGGCGGGACCCGCACGGAAAGAAGCACTACAAGCTAAGGACGCATCAGTTGAAGGCTTTGATAAGACATGTGGCGCAAGGGGGCCAGTTGCGGTCGCATGACGACGTGCCAGAGGATGTCCGTCAGCAGCTCTATGCAGAAGAGCAACAGCAGCTGGAAAGACACCAAAGAACCAATCACAGCGCCCCGGCGGGTCATGCTCCCATCCATATCACAAACGTGCTTCCTGGGCCATCTCACCCCACATCAGGTTCAACGGAAGTGCAAGCCAAGCCTCGTCTTGACGTGCCCGGTTTCTTAGATGCTGCTGTGGAGGAGTATAGTGACTGGCAGCAGTCGCGAGTTAGGAGGGAAGATCAGAAGGTCGACATTCGGAACATGTGTGACATGGCTCTAGAGCACGGACTCGACCTGCAGCAGCTTCACGACGACCAGGACCCGGACTTCTTCATCTCGCGGGGCATAAAGATTGGCGTCGCTCGGCGTTTTATACGGGACATCGAGTACTGGGTCCAGCAGCAGGTGGCAGCTACTGGCCAGATCAGTGATCTGAGATCACTATAGATTGAGCCATAACTTTGCGTGACTTCTACTCTACTTAGACTAAATACCCACACGTGCAAGCTCAGAACTCCTCCACTGTAATTCCTGCGTGCCTAAAGTGGCCCCTAGCGCTGTCCTGCTTCCCGCCTACAGCGTCAATGCACCATTCTAGAAAAGAGTCAAACCCTTGCTCCGGTGCGTCTTCGAAGGCACGCCAATTCTTCTTGATAAATGCTTTCAGCTCAGCAAAGAACTCTTCGATCGGATTCAGATCAGGTGAGTAAGGTGGCAGGTACATCAGCTTGACGCCAGCGTCGCAGCACATCTGCTCGAGTCGCTCCGTGTGGTGGAACGAGGCATTGTCCATCACGAGCACAGACTTTGGTTCCGGCCACCTACCGCAGTGCGGGAGGAGCTGCTCTATATAATCCTCGAATACGGCGCTGTCTGTCGAGCCCTGATACACACGTGAGAGCAAGATCCCGTCCTGAGTGTACGCCGGCAGGATCTGATATCGCCGGTCGCGGTGGAACTTGGCCACCTGGACGGGTGCTACGCCGTGGGGCGACCAGCCTGTCCGCCTGAAGCCGATGCGCTTATCGCAACCAGACTCGTCGATAAAGACAAGGTGGTAGGACTGGAACTGTGTCAGATTATAGAGGTAAAAGTCTCGCAGGTCTGCGTTCTGTTCCTTCGCGATCTGCCGAGCAGCCTTTTTCGACCAACCTATGTCCTTTAATGCTCTGCTGATGCTGTGTGTCGACACTCGGACCTCAAACTCGTCCCACAGGAAGACGGCCATCTCGTCCTGGTACAGCCCTGGCTTCTCGAGCAGATGGTCGCACAGAGCGCCTAACATAGGCGGTGTGATGGACTGGCGCCTCCCACCTCCGTTCGCTGGAGCTCTGGTGGAGTTGAAGTATCGGAGATTGGACCTTATTGCCTTGATCGAGCGCTCGCTGCAGCCAGCCACCACGGCCATCTGAGCAGTAGTAAGCGTCCCCGCAGAGATCATGTCACGAATCAGGTCGTGCTGCGAGGCAGCAAGGTTCGGGGCCATGTCAGTAGCGACAAGGCCTACGTAGAACTGGAGTAGGATTCTGGCCGAGCGGCGGATGTGCACTGCGGGACCCGTCTGAGGACCAGGGCGTCGATCGTGGTTGACACCAGAAGCGAGTTCCGGCGTGTGACAGCCGCTCACTATGGTAAGCGCCGTTCAGCGGGGTTGGCGGGCTGAGCGACGGACAGCCAACGACAACAGCAGTCAGGCACCCTCCATCGCCTCGGCTGCCAGCATGCCGCAGATGCTGTGCAGCTCAGCCTCGCGACAGCTTCGCAACAGCCTTTGTGCGCGATGCTTCTAGATGTTCCACGTCCTACACCACGCACGTGCTGGCCTAGCCCGAGATAACGCGATGCTCTCTTTCGAGCGCCAGTCAAGGAGCCGTCACATCGCGTTATCTCAAGCCAGAGCAAAGAGGATGTATGGTGCAGGATGGAGGATGTGCAGAAGCATCGAGTACGAGGGCTATCGCGAGGCTGAGTTGCATGGCTGCGGCATGCTAGTGGTCGAGGCAATGGAGGGGCCTGGCTGCTGTTGTCGTTGGCTGTTCGTTGTTCAGCCGCTCAGCCCACGCAGTTTGCCAACCCCGCTGAACGGCGCAGGCCAATTATCCGATGATCATACTCACCACGTAGACGTTGCCAAGCACATCAGGTATAAGGCTGTGCCTTAACACCGCATTGCTTTAGGCTAATCCAAGTAGGAAATCAAATGAGCGCATAAGAATCAGCGTCGACAATACATCCTGTGACGCCTAGCATAAACTGTTTCCTTCTGTCCCTGCTACCTCCAGACTTGTTGACAAGTCTGGCTACCTCTAGATCTCCCTATAGAGAGGATGCGCTCACCACTCTTTTGCGGTCCACCGCTCTGTCGTTCCGCCAAGTGACGAGCAAGTGGTAGCAGAATAAGCCTACCCATACAGAACTGACCACAAGCACGCTTGCCACCATAGCGACCAAGGAGAATACGGTAAATCCGTACGAGGCACTTTGGAACGGCCCGTTGCCTTGCAACATTACAGTCGCAAGACCTACCTGTAGTGCCGACAAAACAACAGAGAGAACAGCAAAGACAGCTAACATCCACTTGAAATGGCGCTCAAAGAAAGCTTTGTACCAGCTCGATCCGCTTTGATATCCCCGAACAAGGTTGCGAACTGAATACCTAGGTGGAGCAAACCTGTAGATAGCATTCAGTCGACTCAATCGCAGTTCTCCATACCTGTACCGTTTGTTGACGTTGATCATGGTCTCGCAGTCGACATTGTCGAGAAACGCATCCATGAAGTGGACCCACTTGGCCCATTCTATACTCCTTGACAGCAGCCCCGATTCTTTTGCAACCTCCAAGTCGCTTTTGTGTTGCACAAGCCATGCGTAGGACAACAACAAGCCACATGCGGCCTTGTGCAACTCTTCATCCAGACATAATCTGTCGTGCCAGAAATCCCAGTCGAAGAGGAATTCAGGCAAGGGTTTGATGAAGATGTCAGTTTCGAACCAGACAAGATGCTCATCTGGATCTTCAGTGACAAGGATAGTGCGTCCTAGCAGTCTTTGCCTATGGAGAGGCCGTGCCGCAGCTGGGAGGCCTGCAAGCCAAAGATGCTGGTGAATGTCATTGAGCCTTGGTGTCTTTAACTCAAGTGCTAGACAAGCGGATGGCTCTGTACTGGGGCGCAAGACTTTATTTCCTCTAAGAAACAGTGCGGGCTGTAATGCTCTCGAATCGTGCAATATTGAAGCGAAAGCGTCCACAGGCTTGTTCTTCGATACTGGTGGCGTGAGTGTTTTCGGTGCCAAATTACTAGTGCAAGCGTCAATTCAAGCTATGCACTCCCCTCTTTCACTTTACTAACATCGTGTTTGACCCGTTCATAGGGACTTGGTCGATGAGGTTTAACACGGTCGTGTTGAATCTTGGAAGAAGAGCTTTGGCCACACCTTTGTCAATGTTGAAGAAGAAGCACAGGCAGACTAGTGAGCCGTCGGCCGTGACTGAGAAGTGTGCACGAAGTAGTACCGTTCTGCCAGAGGCTATCCAAACTTGTCGGAAAGCGACGCACTGCACAAGAGAGATGGAATAGGAGTGCTATGTCTGCGGCGCGTGCCAGGTCTCGCGTATGGTGGAGGTGGCATGTGCACTCACTGCCGTATCGATAAGCGTCTGCGCGTCCACGTTGGCTACAGGTTGGCTGAGCCTGCGCTCAGCCTTGCCTGCAAACCAGTATAGCCGCCTGCCCATCCTCCAGCTCCACGATGCAACTAACCTTCCGCTTGCCTGCTCTGTGTCTGTCGCTCAGAACCGCTGACAATCGCCGCGCTCGACCACCCTTGTTTTCATAATCCCTCACCCAGCATGGCCGCCAGGAAGAAAGGCCCCGTCTTCCGCGTCACCGGCCTCTCAGCCTCGCAGCCTGACGATAAGCTAGCCGCGTCGCTGCAAACTACCATCGGCGAGGTCCTGACAGAGGATGGAGACTCAAAGCTTACTATCCACCTGGAGATTGTGCCCTCTTGCTACGATAAAGACAAAAAAGTCGCGCTGGTCGAGTTCCGCGGCGGAGACCCTGCATTTCTGGCTGAGCTGACAGACAAACCACTGAACGAGTACCAGCTCGAGATGGGCACCACAGACATCAGCTTTGACCGACACTTCTTTGGCTTCACGCAGCTGTACACACCAAAGGCCGATGCGTCGACGACCGCGGAGTAGGCACTATGTCCTTGCCTCTGAACTATGTCTGGCGTTTCTAACGCACGCGTAGCGTAATTGCCATAACCGGTCTTGACGGGCACGCATACGGTTCTTGGAGGGGGAAGGGAACCCTTGGCCGCATGTGGCTGCGCGACTTCCTGCGCAGAGACCTACCATCCTGTCGCACGATGATCTACGGTTACAACTCGAAGCTCTTAAGCCATGGGATCGACACGATCATGGACTACGGGCGGGCGATGCTGGAGGAGCTCAAAAAAGTCAGGAACACGGAGGAGGTGAGTGGTGTGACGACATGCTGTTGTGGCAGTAGCAGTCCAAGGCTAACGACTACCCCCCTGCTAGCTTAGAAAGCGGCCGCTGTTCTTCATCGCGCATAGCTTCGGCGGCATTATAATGGCTCATGTAGGTACGCTAGAACGTGTGCATGCCCGAGACTAAACAGCGGTACAGTGCCTTGTCAAGGCCGTGCAAACAGACGAGGACGACCACCCGACCATAGCCTCTTTGCACAGAGCTACGTATGGTATGCTTCTTTTTGGGATCCCCCATACGGGCTTAGTGGTAGACGATATCCAGAAAATGGTGGCCGGACAGGACAGCCATCCGCGGGGCGCACTACTCGAGCAAATCAGATCAAAGTCCGACCTGCTGGCGTTCCAGCTGGCGGACTTCAAGAATCTCATCCGAGACCGAAAGGTCGTGAGTTTCTACGAGACACTCCAAACCAGACAGCTTGAGTTTGTATGATGACGAGAATCCAAGAAATCATAATAGAATGCTAACCCAATCGAACAGGATAGCGAAAGCAAAAGCTGGGTGAGGACAGGTGGCTACATAACAGCTGTGGATACCGACTCTGCCCTTCTCCAACTGCCTGACTCTATAGAGGAAAAGGTTCCTCTAGACGCCGACCACTCCATGATTGTCAAATTCGACACCAAGGATAGTCGAGGGTACACTAGTGCGCGGGACAGACTAGTGCAGTTCGAGCGAGATGCTCCAAGCGTGGTCGCGGCTCGGTTTTGTACGTAGCTTCTATCCAATTTTATCAACGCCGAGTGGTAGTAATAACACGCCATCTCTAGCTCGGTCTACCAAGTCTGTCCGCTTGTTCACGGTCCAGCCTAGTGTGTCGGAGGTGTCGCGCGTTGAGCATTTTGTTGGTCGGGAGGAGAACATTACCGAGATATGCGAAGCGCTCCAGTACGACGGCTCACGGAAGACGGCAGTCGTGCATGGTCTGGGTGGAATGGGCAAGACACAGCTGGCACTGGCATACGCGCAGCGACATAAAGACGACTACTCGGCTGTGTTCTGGGTCAACAGCAAGGACGTCGACACGCTGAAGCAAGGCTACGCGGCCGCAGCAAGACGCATCTACCGCGAGCACCCGTCGCTCGTGCATCTTAACGCTGTTGCGGAAGGCAGCGATCTCAACGAAGCGGCGGAAGCGGTCAAGCGGTGGCTGAGCAGCGCTGGGAACGACAGGTGGCTGGTCATCTACGACAACTACGACACACCGAAGCTGCCTGGACATGACGAGCCGGGCACGTTCAATATCCAGCCGTTTCTGTCTGAAGCAGACCATGGGGCAGTGTTGATCACGACGCGGTCGTCTCAGCTGCAGCTGGGTCGTCCTGTCGGGGTGAAGAAGCTGCGGGAGATCGAGCAAAGCCTAGAGATATTGTCGCAGACGTCAAGACGAGATGGGCTAAGTCTCGGTAGGTGACACCTTCCTACCTCACTGTGAGCGATGCTGACACCGTAACAAGACGCTGACGCTCGGAAGCTAGCTGACGAGCTGGATGGGCTGCCGCTTGCTCTTGCTACGGCCGGCGCCTACCTCCACCTGGTGTCGACTAGCTTTGCCGACTATCTAAAGCTGTACAAGAAGTCGTGGCTCCGGCTGCAGCAAAGGACGCCGGGGCTGCTGTCATACGAAGACCGGGCGTTGTACTCGACGTGGAACATCTCGCTCGACCACGTCAAGCAGCAGAGCGAGCTGGCGACGAAGCTTCTGCAGCTGTGGGCGTACTTAGACAACCAGGACGTGTGGCTGGAGCTTATGCAGGCGGGCCGACAAGGGAGCCCATTGTGGTTCTCGGAGCTGGCAGAGGACCAGCTCAGCTTTGACGCGGCCGTGAGAGTACTCTGCGACCATGCGCTAGTCGAGGCAGATGCTACGTCTAAAGATGACAGCGTAGAGTCGCAAGGATATAGTATGCACAGCTGCGTGCACGCGTGGACGAAGCATGTGGTGAACGAGAGATGGGACGATGCGCTAGCTGGGCTTGCACTACGGTGTGTAGGCCTACATGTGCCAGAAAACAGTCGTCCTGAGTATTGGGTGATCCAGCGACGGCTGCTTGGGCACGCGAATCGATGCCAAGAGGTTACCAGCGTGGGGTTTGAGGATCGTAACGGTGAAGGAAGCTTGACTGAGGCTATTCACAACCTGGGCGCCCTCTACGCTGATCAGGGCAAGCTAAACAAGGCAGAAGAGATATACCAGCGGGCGCTGCAAGGAAGTGAGAAGGCACTGGGGCGTGATCACACGTCGACGCTTCACACGGTCAACAACCTGGGCATCCTCTACGCTGGTCAGGGCAAGCTAGACAAGGCGGAAGAGATGTACGAGCGGGCGCTGCAAGGAAGGGAGAAGGCACTTGGGCGCGATAACACGTCGACGCTTAACACGGTCAACAACCTGGGCGCCCTCTACGCTGATCAGGGCAAGCGAGACAAGGCGGAAGAGATGTTCGAGCGGGCGCTGCAAGGAAGGGAGAAGGCACTGGGGCGCGATCACACGTCGACGCTTAACACGGTCAACAACCTGGGCATCCTCTACAGAAGACAGGGCAAGCTAGACAAGGCGGAAGAGATGTACGAGCGGGCGCTGCAAGGATACGAGAAGGCACTTGGGCGCGATCACACGTCGACGCTTGAGACGGTCAACAACCTGGGCCTCCTCTACGCTGGTCAGGGCAAGCTAGACGAGGCGGAAGAGATGTACGAGCGGGCGCTGCAAGGATTCGAGGAGGCACTTGGGCGCGATCACACGTCGACACTTACTACAGTCAACAACCTGGGCGCCCTCTACGCAAGACAGGGCAAGCTAGACAAGGCGGAAGAGATGTACCAGCGGGCACTGGAGGGCTACGAAAAGCGCTTTGGGTCAGATCATCCACGTTTTTGCAATCTGCGCCGCGATCTTACGACACTTCAAGATTGAGTGGCAGCTTAGTTAGTACTTAGTATATCTTGACTTTTTCTATACTGCAATATGTCAACTATGCAAGAACTCGTACACTAAGGTCCCTCCCTGTGTGTCGGAAAACCATGTGTGCCGGAAACAACCAATGAGAGGGCAAGGATAGCAGCTTTCCCAACACATTGTTGTGTCTCATTGGCTGTTTCCGGCACACAGGGTTTTCCGGCACACAGGCAGGGACTTTACAGAATACAGTAATAATCAGCATATCAGCTGCGAGAGGTGCTTAACGTTTAATGCTAGCAGTATGTTGGTACAAAGGCCGCGCTATTTTGCCGGTAAGCCTTGCGCTCTATAATACAAAGTACCATGCTAAAGCGGTGTATTTAGTGCAAGCTGCACCTGTGCCGACGGGCTAACGCTAGGCTTGTTCTGTGGTGTGGGGCGCCGTAATCCCTGCCTGCCGTGTGGCGCAAACGTTGTTCCAACAGCTTCCGAGGGGAAGCCGCATTCGCTAAGCACTGTAATCACTGTTGTGAGATTCCCTGCTCTAGGAAAAGGCTAGCGTCTTTAACACAAGCACTTCGAAGTGTCGTGTTAAAGACGCTAGGCCAGAAGATGCTGTTACACATAACAGATGGATTGCGAGGGTCAAAAGTCTCTTTTAATCACTGTTGTAAAATGCCCTGCTCCAGGAAAAGGTTAGCGTCTTTAACACGAGCACTTCGGAGTGTCGTGTTAAAGACGCTAGGCCAGAAGATGCTGTTACATATAACAGATGGATTGCGAGGGTCAAAAGTCTCTTCTAATCACTGTTGTGAGATTCCCTGCTCTAGGAAAAGGCTAGCGTCTTTAACACAAGCACTTTGGAGTGTCGTGTTAAAGACGCTAAGCCGAAGGATGCTGTCCAAAGAGCAAACTAGCGTTTGTCAACCTAGCATATCCGTTGCGGACCGCACTAGCGTACCGGAACAACGGTCTTGGCTCTTGGCTGGGAAGCCACATGTAGTCGGGTGTGCTTAATTGCGGACGTCTTATCATGAGTCTGCTTGTAACATTTGCTTGTAACATTTGCTTGTAACATTTGCTTGTTGGTGTCAATATGGCAGATCTAAACGGTTTTTTGTCTTCGGCCCTGAACTTGATTAAGGTATGTGTATACCAATCACTAAAACACCACAGCCGAGGTGTCTAATTAATCACAGCGTTTCGCAGATGATTGGATGCAAGTAAGCGATGCAATCGACTGCGACGACCTTGTAGCCCTGGTAGATGCGCTCGGTCGCCTGAAAAAATGCGCTGAGCAGGAACTATCCATTAAAAAAGCCACGCAAGCAAGCACGGAGTCCGGTTGGCAGTCTACACACACAGGTAGAGCTCATGAAGGGTTACGAAGGTCCAACCGTATTGCGTCCACTCCTGGGTTCGCTTCAGCAGGCTCGCTTTTTGTCACTGAACAACACACGGAGTCTGAGTTCAGTAGTGAAGATAATATATCGTCAACCATGCTCCCTGAGGCAAGCCATAACGAGCAAACAACAACGATAGATGCTCCAGAGAATGTTTTGGATGGTCTGGAATTGTTGCTCGTTCACGACGAAAACCAAGCCCCGGTAGAGGAGCTTCATGGGACTGATATGCCGCGAGAGAGACACCCCATAGAGCAAGAACCACCCTCCCCTACGCTTTATACAACAAGATCTGTCGTTGATGGGCAAGATAAGCGTACAGAGGTACAGCCAATGCAAGTTCGCGACGGAGCGTCAAACGCCCAAGCCCATCAAGTACCTGGTACCGACACTCAGTATCAAGCAGCGGAGGATCTAGAATACATTGAACGCCAGCCGGGACCCGAATCTCCACATCATAGTTCGGCCAATCACCCACATCAGGACGCAACGATTTCGCCCTGCGATGAATTTGATTTCGGGGAGGTTGTCATGCAAGACTTATCCTCACCACAACACTTCAATGAAGCATTTCGAGACTATTGTTTGAGCTCTTTAGATGATGAGTCGCAGACTGATGTCGAAGAGGCCACGGCAGACTCATACGACCAATATCGGATTGACCCGGATCACACCAAAAGCGTTGGCGATGATCCGATACTTCAAAGCTACGATACTCAGTACCAAGCAGCAGAGAGACTAGACTACATTGAAAACCAGCCAGGAACCGAATCTCCACATCACAGTTTGGTGAATCAGCTACACCTAGGCTTGGCAGAGCAGGACGCAACGAATTTGCCCTCTTTTGAAGATGAATTCGGGGAGTTTGTCATGCATGACTTACCCTCACCACCAATCTTCAATTACGCATCCGAAGACCATCGTTTGAGCTCTTTACATCACGGTTCGCAGACTGATGTCGAAGAGGCCACGGCAGACTCGTACGAACAACATCGGATTGACCCGGATCACACCAAAAGCTTTGGCGATGATCCGATAGTCCAAGGCTATCTGGATCTTGCTTGTCGTCCGAGCTTTCGCCTTCCGCACGAACCTGTGGAGGATGCAGATCACCTTGACGCTCGGGAGCTCCTGTTACCTTTGGTGGAAGAGAGGCCTCTCACGTCAAGACTCATCCATGGTCTACTCTATACGTTACTGCCCGGTCCACTTCGCATCATTGAAGTCTGTACCAGTGCATTCGATCCGGAGCCTTCGCCAGAAGAAGCCCCAGTCGACGATTTCGTAGCAATTGTACGCCGGAACGGAGAGGCATTACCTCTGCTTGTGCTAGGAATTGAGACCAGCAAGACATTGTTCGTCCTTGATAGCGAAACAGTGGATCTGCCGTCTCTTGAGATTTCGTGGCTAATACGCCCTGAATGGAGTACGGAACACATTAATGTATGGCGCTCATCCCCCGACTCCCTACACTAACTGACCTTCTTCAGCCTCGATGCATTGAGCCACAGATGGAAAGCACTCTGCTCTCGGTTTGGATAGCTGAGGCTTGCTTCCAATATAGGCCGCTCCGGAACGTCCCGTCCTCTCCTGATTTACGCCTACGTTTTCTACGGGAGTTGTTAGCGCCCTCTCAGCGCGATTCTGTCCTTGAAAAGTGCGGCATCCCTAATACGCATACAGTGTCCCAGCATGTGGATACTCGGGATAAATTCGCACGCTTAGAGACGCAAGTACAAAATGATAAGATCTTCGGACTAGATGTGGAGATCTTCGTACAAAACTTAGAGAACTTCGAGCCTGGAGCGATACGGAAAGCACTTCTCGAAAGACCTTCCAAGATGAAAGACGGACGTTGTCTCAGGATTCTGCAGTGTGTGGACGAGATCGGATCTCCTCACATTCTTGACTCACTCAAGTTGGCCTGTGCTAGGAAAGACGAAAACCAATCCTATCGAGCCATAAAGCAACCTATCTTCGAGAAACTGTTTCACATCCACATTCACTTGGATAAGCAGGAGAGTCAAAGCCATCTTCTGGTTGCCAGAAAACGATATATCAAATATTGTTACTTCGAGACATATCTGCGTGCTGTTGAAGCGCTGAAGGGGGAGAAGCACAATGGTTACCGAGAGAGGCAAAAAGTCTTAGCTCGAAAGCGGACCGCCAGCTTTAAGAAGGGCATCTCTGAGGAACTACCTCCCACACCACATACTGAAGAAATCCATCGAGTTTACAAAAATGTCAGCCCGTCAGCAAGAAGACGAAAGGCTCCGGACATGGTCAAAGATGAGATTTCTAGCAAAGTTGCAAAGTTATACGGGGGTAATGAAAAAAGCATTCGGCAAAATATCAATAAGTACATCAAGCAAGGGAGAGTACTGAACCATATTCTGCGAGGCAGGAGATCCTTGGACCCAGGTCTACTCGTTCTATTTCCAAGCTTTGGGGCTGGTCCACCCTCTCTGAACATGGCTGAATTCGGATTAGAGCTCCAGGGGCCCGAGGAAAAGACTCTTAGTAAGCCTATTGAGCTAAAAGAGTAAGACAAAGTTCCCTGTATGATTGAATTTTAGCTGATAGTAGTGAACAGTATAGATGGATTGACGCTAGATGAGGCAGCTTGGTTTGGCGAGGTGTTGCAGGCTAGACCAGAGCTGCTAGAACATGTACCAAATACTGTCCTTGATCTCATCTCGGATAGCCTTACCCATGATCTGGATATCCGAGAGCGTGATCCAGATAGCTTTAGGGATAGACCCCTTCAATTCCTTACATAGTAGGATGTAATTTCCTATGCACTTGGATTAGCGTGCTGCCTTATCGAAAGCCCTTACGCTAACCAAAGGTATCGGCTAATTAGTTTCTCTCCTTATATATTTCTCTCACCCTCAATTTTGACACTTCCTCTTGCCTACCCAACACAATCATCTCTTGTACATTTTGCCACCAGATCATTGCCTAAATTGCGAAATGAAGACCGAGCCCGGGAGCCATACGATTGACAAAGATGCGTGGCCTTGCTTAGGTGCTATCAGCATTGACCCCCTGAACATGCTTGTGTTTTGGGAAAGTTCGTGGCTTTCAGCACATGAATACCATGCACTCCGTCAAGATGGACACCAGGGATGGCTCGTCCACGCTCGAGGCGAAGACCAGCTACTCATTGCGTGGGAGCCTACGATGGAAAGAAAGTCAATCCAATCCTCGCCTCACGATCTCCTCTATGACCCTACCATAGAGGTCCGAAAGAACCGGCCTGGTCTGCTTGGATATGTTGCGGCCAAGGCATTAGGTGTCTCTCCCAACGCAGGAAGCCGTCGCCTCGCTTTTCTAGCCTACTGGAAAATCGCCCCAATGGCAAAGGGTCTCTTTTATCATTTACAGCAGACTTTTTCGAGCCATCGTGGCTACATTGTACACGAGGATCCAGACAGAGTTTGGATACAATGGGAACCTACGTGGGTGCTTTACGAAGATCTAAACGAAAACAAGAAAAAGCAGCTCCTACACGTATCGCATGATCCCGAAGCAATTTTGCGTCGCTTTCACAAGGCAATTGTTCACTATTCGACGCGTTCAGTAGTTGAAAAGCGGATTCGTTAGAGAGCGATAGGCCATAAGATCTAATTCATGCTTCGTCACTAAATTCGTTTGTTTTCATATGTCGTAAATGCTACTTACAGGGAAACGCTGACCGTCATTCTGCCGATCGGTTCCGTCAATCCGACATCGTGTCGACCTCTACCTATTTAGGAGGAACAATCCTTCATCTTAAGTTACCTTTCTACTTGCTCCTTGCTACCTAAAAAATGCAGTCTGGTAGGTCGATCGCCCCTAGTGTCAATACCTGTACCTAAGCTTGTTAAAATAGCTTTTATCCCTCCCAAGAAACGAGTTTTATATGAAAGACATTCTATCGAAACAGTTAGTAGTCGCTGCGCGCGGTAACGAATCGTGAACTGAAGCTCATAGGAGGCAGTCGACGCTCTTGAGAATATTTTTAATAATAATCTTGAATTCCGAGCCCCAGACTCCAAGTTCGCAGCCATCTTCGAGCGATTAAAAGCCAATGAAGCGCTTTGGGTAATTTGAACTCATCTATCCTTAGTTATTTGGACTATGCTGATTGTCTTACCGAGGTCGACTATGAGCCGGGAAAGGAGTATTGGCCTATCGCACGCCTGAATATCAGCAAGTCAAAGCAATATAAAACAGGAGCTGAGGGCTGCTACTACCTCTTGAGATTGAAGTCTGCAGGCGCAAGCAAGGACTTCTGGATTGTTGCACTGCATTCCTATAGTAAGGACACCTGGCATCGATACCTCCGCTATGTATACCCTGGCGTCTGTACACAGAAAACGCTGGCAACATGTTTCTTCCACGCAATGTATCTAGAGAAAGACCGTCGGTACATCGTAAGAGAAGTCAGTGGCATTGGAAGTTGTAACGACTATGTAACGATTAAGCTGCTATGAATAGCTAACTATAAGGGTGGTATCTGATCTTTACACAATATTGTCTCGCTATGGCCTAACAGTATACGTCAAACTACCTTCTTAGGAGTCGGAGATACTGAGCCAAACAGCATTCTACGCACGAATTTTCCAGTGACCACAAGTGGAGAAATATCAGCGGGCAGCTCTACGTAGTTACAAAAGCCTCTATTGCTGTTCCCGCGACGGCTCAACCTGCGCCAGACACCGCCGGCTCCCGTTTCGGGTAGGCCAGCAAAACAGATATCATAAGAATCCATCATCTGTGATCCGCTTCCTTTCTTATCTTTGTAAATGGCCTTGTGAATTTCGGTACTTGCCTCCGAGAGAAGGTCGACGTGAGCTTGCAAAATCGTGCCCTTAACGACGATGATATTGACCATGGAGCCAAGTCCACCCCTAGAGGATTCTTTGGCATCATGAAATGCTTGGAGTACGACATTCGTCAATCCAATGCCGGTTCCAGCGTCATACGATGTTCTCATGAGGTTTTCGTAGTTATGGACCGCGAAATCAAGGGGAACAGGTTCCATGTACCGTGGAAGCAAATCTCTCGCTTTTTGACTTATCCTTTCCTTCAAAGCTTCGTTAGAAGACTCCTGTGCCGAACTGAAATCACTATAGGCATCCTCGATCGTCCTGGTCATTTCTTCGGTGGTGCTTCTTCTATTCTTGCTTATGCATGACTCCTGTAAGGTCATCTCGGTGTTCTGACAACGGATTCTGCCCTCAGCCTGAATTAGGTTGAACCGGTTGCCCTCGCGTGTTCGCTGGAACGCAGTCTGCCAGTCCGAATTTTCAAGGCGCAAGCTGCCGGTTTGCACTAAATATTCGATCCACAGTTGAAACCCTTCATGCAGTGTCTTAATGCTGGTAAGCCTCAAGAAAGCTTCTGTATCTCCAGTTGGATAACGGAGTGGCCGATTTGGAAAAATTACACTGGCTCTTCTCGGCTTGACGCGATCGAATATGAACTTCAAGGCAACCAGGAGATCGAATTGTAGATTCCAGTAGTCTGGCAGGCCCTTATGTAAGAAAATTTGGAAGGTTCTTTCTGTCACTTGTGCCTGGAATTCCCCATCGTTGACCAAATCCCACAAAGGATCGTTGTGCTGCTTTTGGGGCGTGGCCGGAAGATGGGTGCGCAATGGCATATCGCTAATAGGTTCTTCCTCTATGGAAAAGAGTTTAGAGTGAACACACCCCATTTTTAGGGAAAAGACTGAGAGACGGGTAGTTGCTTGCAACAATGGCGTTCCCGCGATTCTCAGGTCTTTTTAGCTAGTGCTACACTTGCCAGTCTGTGTGCAAGAGAGCAAAAATGACATCACTGTATAGAACATTGTTCGGACCGGCTACTAGCTAGTTCTGCTTACTTCCGCCTTTTTAGCACAGCTAAGCGTTAACCATTAGCATCAACGCGACGATATCACTGGTCATTGCAAAAGTGGAGACGCGTTTGTTAGTGACTGTACTGTAGATATGAAAGCATCATTCCCTGCTGCTTGTAGAAAGTTATTTCTAACGCATTCCTCAAAATTACAACGATCTTGCCAGCTTCTACATAGCCACTATTGGAGGACTGTTCTAAAACTTCTACCCCTTTTGCGCAACGATAAGGCGAGCGCTCCGACAACATGGGTCAGGTGGTTGAAGGGAGTTGTTGTTCGCTCTGTGGAAAATGCCGATCTGGCCGCGTCCGAAGCGCGCAACATGATCAAGGATTGATCGCGCAGATTTGCTCGAGACGGTCATGTGCCGAAATCAGAAATCTATTGCGAAAAGCTTCAAGGGCCAGCAGCAATGCTAGCAGCTTGATAGTTGAGGTTCACCACTATCACCACGCCAGTCGCCAAAACGGAGCTGGACCTGATCGAACGCAAATCTACAGCGCCGAGCTTCACGCTGATTCTCTTCCAAATAATCGCGGAGTGCTGCCAGTTCGTGAGGGACCCCTACATTAAAGCGTTTACTAAATTGTCCGAGGAAGTTGTAAGACAGCGCCCTACAAATGCGCACAATAGGCCGTCGCTAGGATGATTAGGCATAAACGGTGTAGTGATATGGTTATGAAAATGAACCCAACCGAGTTAATCCACCATCTCTGCTCAATAAATTGACCAAAACATCGCGAGCTAGATGCCAGTAGGCGTACTCGTGACTTGAGTCGAGCGAGGTTCCCGGCAATGTACTATCCGGATTACGGATACGTTGTGAAAACAGATCGTCCTGATAGCCCTAATAAAGGCTATCGCGACAGCTATCGAGACAGAAGATATACACAATAAGCTTTCTTTCACTGCACGCACTCTTACATTTTGGCTAGCGCTAATCAAAAATCCACAAGCAAGGTTAGTACCTGTCTAGACATCCCCTTGCGGTCCGAATCTAAATCTATCTAATCTATGCTGTTCAATACTCTAGTATATGTACGACTTAAGCCTCATGTCTCCCACAACGCTGCAATTTCTTTTCATTCAACGATGCCTCTGGTTCCAACGATACTTCACATCGACCTCACTTCCGAGGCAGAACAATGCACCTTATGCTCAAATAATCTCGGAGAAGGGAATGGGAAAGCAAGCCTCGTGTATGTATTAAAGGATTGTCGTTGTGTAAGCCTATTGCTCCTGATATATTATTATATTATTGATTGTAAGAAGGTCATCTGCGGCTTCTGTGTACAATTCCCTAGTGTTACGCCCTTTCTTCCTTGCCGGCATGCCGACCATTTGGACTTAGGGTGGCAAAGGCCGCTGCGGCTCTACAATCTCAAATGTACCATCTGCTTAGATTCGGAGAATTCTGCACGCGTTGCTCTAATTTGCGGTAAGTTTACATTGTATCTGATGGTAGTAGCTAACAGCTAAGGCCACGTTTATTGTCGAACCTGTATCCTTTGGTGGGCTAGATCAAATCCAGGTTTAAATGAGACCAATGTGGCTTGCCCGACATGTAGGAATACCAAGACCAAGATGTGGCGATTGTTAGCAAACCATCACACTGTAATGCCCACACAACGAGGTATCGAAATGGTGTCGCCATAGAACAGTCTATAGATGTGTGCTCAAATAATTCTGCTTCCATATCAGCAGCCCTTCCGGTAGCTTACATTGAAGAAGTCGTTCGGGTATTTGGAAGCGTTCAATGCAACTTATGTCAGCTGCAAAGAGGTGCAGGTTCCGCTTAAATAGATGCCTGAAATAGCATAGTCAATCCCGTTTTCTATCATAGATTAACACTTGTGATTTAGCACCGAGCACCAGGTCTTCATATCCGAGCTCTTCCGCAGCGTTGGGTTACCTTTAGCGGAAAAAAGCTAGCGCAGTGCACACTAGCAGAGTTTTCAATGATATTTAGACCTTACTGCCTGCCTCCACTGTCCTTTCTTTTTGATACTTCATTTCATAAGCTCCAAGCTCACGATGACGATCACTAACACCCATTATGGGGAGTACCTGCTCGTCTTGTCTGGATCGGTTGAAGCTGCCCCATTTTTAGCAGACTGGAAAACCCTCAAAGACAGCGTTCGAAAGAATGCTGGAAATCCAGGGTGGACAGATGTGGGCCCTACTTCACAAGAAGGAATACGACGGGCATGGTGTAATCTATGGAAAGAGGACAAGGCTAAAGCTGCATACAGTACGCAATACGATGTGCGAAAGGAATAACTATCGCTTACTCAAAGCGCTCTAGAACACTACTCTAAGATGCCTAGAGTTTGGGTCTGCTTGATGAAGAGGACATCAACTGGTGAATATCTGCTACTACACCACAATCGCGCCGTCCTTTTCCCCGCTGCATTTCAATGTAGTCACTACCTTTGCGGTCGCCGGGAAATTCCCCACGGATACATGCCTAGTAGCGCATCTGTATGCTACCAAAGTATCTTGGCCTTCGTACCCCAGAGCATGATCCAGCCGAGAAATCATTTTTTCCTATCTCCGCAAATACACCCCTTATATATAGCAGGCTTATATGCACCTATATTTACTGGTGGGTTGATAAACAGGTTATTCTCAGTCTCGCAGAATGGTTTTTTACCTTAATATGTAGAAGCATGCATAGCCTTTTCTAGTATTACTTGTTATCAACGTTCTACTTTAGCATAATCTAGCATTTACTATGAAACGAGTTATCACATTAAGAAACTTTTTTAAGTCTTAAACTAGGGAGTCAATCCTTCGAGGTTGAGTTGCAGATTGATTTGCGCTAGTGCTCAGTATGTGTTATGCTCACTAAACGACACCCCAGCCTAATAATTGCGAGCGAATATTTATGCAGAGGCAGTAAGCTTGTATTGATCGGAAGAAAACCTTTCCAAGCGCTGTAAAACTTCATCTTACTCTCCCTACAGCATGTATACAGTGCGTATATTTTTGGTAACTTTAGCGGTCACGACTCGAGCCCATATGTCGTTGTGGTATCCGCCTCCTCTAGGTGGCAGTCTGGAAGCCAACCCCCTCACGACGCAGGTGGATAACGAATTTAATTTTCCAATTGGGTGCTGTGATTCTCATGGCAAGCCAACAATACCCTCCCCTGGCGATTGTCGTGGTCATCTCGATCTTCTTGATACAGAAGAAGGTAGACCCCAGATAACGTGGGAACCAGGCCAGGACGCATACTTCCAGCTATCGAATTACTCATATACCACCGGTGTTCCGGGATCAACTCACTATGGCGGAAGCTGTCAAGTTGGCTTTTCTGTAGACAAAGGTCAGACCTGGAAAGTCGCAGCTTCATACCATGGAAACTGCCCCCACAGACAGGAAGATGCCCTCCAAATTTTCCACTTTAAAGTTCCTTTGAACATTCCAAGCGGTCCAGCTGTCTTTGCTTGGATCTGGTTAAATCGAGAGCACGAATCCTTCATGAACTGCGCATCAGTCCAAATCGGCTTAAGCTCTGGCAGTAGCACTGTGTCCATTCATTGAAGCAGTAGGCTTGGTTCCACTATGCACTATACTGCACTCCCGATCCCTACTAGCGAAGTTCCGAGAAAAGGAGAACAATCCAGATCTAATAATTGCAATGAAGATTCGATAAGCCGCAGTAGTTGGAGTGGTCCAAAGGTGACTACAATTGAGCGGGAACACGTCCAGCATCTCCACAACAGGAAGCATTATAGGTACTACTACCCTGTACGCAAATCTCATAGGCATCATGAACACCATCGCAGGCTAGGAAGACTTGCTTCTGATGCTTGTGATTGGAACACTGCGCCCAGAATGGAAACTAGCTACTACTCCATGGATGCGAGCTGCGCGCCTAATGCTAAGCTTCACAATCCAAAGAGCGATGATTTTGAGATTGGCTGGAGTAATGCTTGCGGCGTCATCGAGGGGGACAAGGAGTATATCATTCAGAACATTAAATGTTAGGGATGAATCGCAGTGGCTAGCTAGCTTGCATCGATATAGCAGTGATAAGAATTTACATTAACGTAACAATGGCATATAAACGAAGATAGAATTCGAATAGCGTAGGTTAATTCAAGCTAGATATAGCTCTATATATGACTATCTTATTGTAAGACTAGTAACAAGTTTTCGGCATCCTTATGCATGGCTCTGTTCAATTGCAATATTATATTCACTTATCTCTACGTTTCAACGTACGTGTTCAGCAATATCTTATTCTGTCAGTATCTACGCCTTCTCTAATCTAGTGCGTTGCACCACTGATCATCTAATAGGAAGATATATAGTCTCTCTCTTTGATAGGATTTATAAATTAACCAACTTCTTCCTCAATCTCTTCTCATACATGCTTACATATTCTAACATATTTGTGATCACGTTTTACCCAACATGCTCAATTTGTCTTCTTATTCTTCTCCTCTCCGCAGGGCAAACACGAGCGGTAGCTCTACAATCTTAATCGTAGTGATACTAGCATGCGTAATTGTAGCGTTATTGATGCTGCTTTATTTACTACATTGGTGTCGCCAGGAGCGCAAATTGTCTCAAGTCAATGCCAGAGACGATCAGAATCGCAGTTGAGGACGGCAAGCAGAAGATGAAGGCGCTTCGTAGTTCATTACTAGATATGCTGTTGCGGGCGATGCAGGTAAGCGAAATGCCTTTGTTCCCCTCCGGACATACCGCAATCCTTGTGGGGTCTAGCTGAAAAAATACTGAATGCGCTCGCAGAAAAAGCTATTAGGTTTAATTGCCTGAACTATGGTGGCTCTGCTAAAGGGTCGTTGACCCGCTATCTGCTTCCTAATAAGTTATTTAACGATTCGAACTTAATTAACTGTATTATATTAGGAAAGCTGTTTGTCGACAGTAGGTTTAGATAGAATATGCGGAAATTTTTTAAGTACCCTAGAGCGTCAGTGATCAATACATCTCTAACTAACTAGACTGCGAAGAACTTAGAAGTAGTTGTAGATATTAAATTTCAATTTGTTCTATGTTACTATCTTCCGATGTCTGCGTTCTGCCGATTCATGCCTTCTCTATTCACAACGTTATCGTCCCAGTCGCTCTCATCGCTGGATAAGCTGCCTCGATCATAGCTAAAGTCATCTACCCAGGGATACTGAACATCTTTAGCTAACTTTCCCTTGCTTGCATTCGTTTTGTCTGACTTGTTCTCTCCAGACATCTCTTTGCCTAGGTCTCCCCTAACTAAGCGCCCCGTGCTCGAATTTTTCGTATCATCCTTGGCCTGGTGTTCTTGACCTGGTACATGCTCATGTTTCGCAAGGCAAGGACTTGACTGGTGATACTTGCACACGAAATGTTCTTCGCATAAAGGAGACTTGTAGAGCGCTGCTCCGTACTTGAATCTACAGCCTAGCTTAGCGAAACATCTATCCTGCCTATCCAATTGGTTGAGATATGGCCATGCAGGTTTCGTTGGATATTCATCCTTGAGCAGCTGGACTATCTCGTCCCTGAGCTCCTCAGATTGTTCAAGATCCTTAACACGGATGCTCTCGTCGAGAATTGGGAATAAGGCGCGCTGGAAGTCAATAATTAGACTAAGCGTAACATTTTCGTATCCGGCGTCTGCATATGTTGCTGCAAGCTCAACGAGTTCCATGTGCACCTTGGAGACGATTGACTCCATTTCAGTGCTCTATGAGAAGATTACTGTTCTGCTGCTCCTTCTGTGCTCCATGAATATGGCCGTATTTGTAGGCGCGGTGAGTACGGGTGGTAAATTTAGAGGCTAGCACCTTTCTGCTGGTCGTAACAAAAGTATCCTGCATAAATGTGGATGACCATCCACTTAATTAGTCTATTTAGCCAATACATATTAGAAAAGCAGTCCCAGTATCACAGATGAAGACTAAACCTTCCACGATGAAATTCTTGTACTTTTTAGTACTTCTTGGATTTTCAAATGCGTTGTTCCAACCGCGACACAGTAATGTCCTAGACAATATTACTAGTAAGAGGAATGCCTGCATTGGAACAACCACGACTACTACGATTACGCTTATTGGAACAAATGCGACAAGTTCCCAATTTCCTTTATTCCCAACCAGCCCATCTCTCCGTTTGCCTATACCCTTGTGGCATAACGAAACGAATTCAACGCGGAATTTCTCCGCGCCTACCAAGCCTAGCGTTCCTTTCTCCGCCACGTCGAGTTTGAGAGATTACAACCACGGGACACTGATGTACAAGATTTTGTTCATGATGGCTGTTTCTATGCTCTCTGTGGGCCTGATACACTAAGTGGGCATCTTTACCTCGTAGCAAGACATGGATTCTAGTATTATCCAGCTAGGGAGAGACTGGTACTAGCATAGCAAGCAACGGACATTGTATTCTTTATATCCGCTTCACTAGTTCCCTAAACAGATGACCTAGATCTGTAATTTACTATTTCTATATTATAGTAGCGTAAGAAAGCAACATACTTCCTAAACATCCTCATCCGGCTCTTTATAGTACCAAGTGCATTTTCTATACCCCGTGCAGGAAGCGGCTTTTTCTGGTGATATTTGTCCACCTTTATCTAGAGTTTAACCTACCAGCCTTTGTGCTTGCTTACATAGTAGTAATTTACGCTAGTGCGGTCCACACCGGGTGCAACGGATGCGCTTACTCGTTAGCTGATAACGCTAGCTTGTTCTGTAGACGACTTCGCCCCTCACAATCCATCCGCTATATATCAGAGTTTACAGCGTAGGAACGGATAAGAAGACCAACGCGTTGGACTAATAAGACTTAAAAGTCTCACTATCTTAACGCATTCGGCCCTCTCTCTTGTTACTATATCTCTGCGTACAATGAAGGCGATATCACTAATCGACGTCGAAAAACACCAGGAAAGGTCCAAGGCAGTATGGACCTTAGCGGCATCTCCTCTGCTCGCTATAATGGAAGAACACCCCGAAGACGCAGAAATTATTCGCAGACTTCAAGTCCTAGCAAAAGAAAGATCGTAAGAAGACGTCATGTTATACAGCGGGATGCAGCTAACATCTATCAGACGCGTAGGCCAAAATTTCACTCGTGTTGCGGAGGCTTCTGGCCGCCTCTGTGGTATCATGCAAGCCTCGAATTTGTACCGAGCGAGTCCACTAAATTGAGCTGGAGCTATCTTTCTGCAGATCATCTTCGCGCATGGAGACCAGCTAAAGTCAAAGAAGAAGAATTGGGACTATGGAGGACGGGGTCTAAAGCATTCGATATTTAGATTTGTTTGTAGAAAGTCAACTTATGATACACTTTCGTTTATATTACAGCAACGGGTATAAAAATCGTTTTTTGGCCGTTGTTCTGCTACTTTGGTTCCAGGTCTTCTGTATCGCTTGAACTGTGTCTCTCTTCAAGCTCTCAAGACGTTCGACGGAGGATGTCACGGTTTGGGGTTCTTTCCTGCTCTCCTGCTCTCCTGCTCTCGCTGCACTCGCGACTACTCACCTTAGCGAGCTACGCCTATCTAGGCTAGCGCTGTTTACGGTCACTCACCTACATAAACCTTCCATAGCTTCTACAATACAACCTCAGTCAATCCTCAACTTTTACCCTATGCTTGCGTTCAACAACTCCGACAGAGGATGTGCTCCCGCTTTCAGGCTTTTCCATTATCTGATTTTCTTGCTCCGCTAGTTTTGTAACGGTTTGGACCTTGCCAAGATCCACTCCGGTACAAGTTGGGTACGGTTATCGCTACCACTCTTTATTATCCCACACACGTATATAGCTGCCCTCTTTCGTAGCTATACAATGACAGCGCAGTCCTCTCCCCCTCTCACACCGTTCCAAGTTTTAATAATAGCAGTCTTTGCACTTCCAAACTTCCCCCGATTTCGTGTATATCACGCTGACTGTTTCTGATGGTCCCTTCCCTAGCAGAGCCCTTGTCATTGAATACTCTGCCTTGATACCTTTCCTGCTGCTCCGTCTCGCGAGAATGGCTATTATCTTTGATACAATCTCGGAGAGGCTTCTTAGGTCTTCAGTCCACAGGCATATTTAGAGACGTGTAACCAGGTAAGCGTAGGCTGGTTATGATTACTCGAAATTGTAGCGGTAGGTCTCCGCGAATTGCGCTGAGTTTGTCATGCACGCTGACCCACGCTTATATATAGGTAGAAATTCACTAGCCAACTCACATTAGATTTAAGCTACCCAGCTGTAGCCTGAAAGTTATCGTTGGGCTCAGTACCTACAGTGGCAAGGAAGTGGGTCGCAATACCAATCTTCGTCCATTTGAAGAAGCTTGAGGATGCCTGAACGCAGGCAGTCCCTATAACACGCATCCTGTAGGGTGGTACCGAAGCATCTCGACATGTCCCTTAACAAGGATCAGTTCCACCTTGCGACAAGGTTTCCTTCCCTACACCCCTCAATTTACTGCTCGTCTCTTCATAATTTATATAGCTACACCTCTGCTCATGTATATTGTCTTATGCTGCGCGCCGGAAACTTGCTAATCTATAAGGAGCTTTGTGTCATTATCTTGCGTTTGCACCAAGAATTCGAAATCTACTACTCTAAAACGTTATGCGCTCCATATATCTTGTAAGTTTGGAGGTAATAGCAATAGCAATACTGTTTCTAACAAGAGACAGGAGCTTACGCACGATGAGCCGCTTTTAGATCAGACCCAGGCTGTTATGAGCGAAGAAGAGGTACGATGAGTAGCCCAACCAAGATTCTGCTAACTCTTTCAGTTAATCTCGACAGCGAAAGCTTTCCTACGCCTACTTGCAAGGGCACAACCTGAGTATCTAGAATATGTGCGCCCAAAGCTCCTACCACACAGGCTGTTTTTCGATCGCGGCTCTGAGCGCCCGTCGCATCCAGCCATGGTTGATGTCCAACCGTCCGCCGCTTTCCTTCCTACCGGCAGCTCCCAACTAGAAACGGACGAGGATAGCAACCTCTTTAAAACTACATTAGGAGACCGCCACTCTTCTTATAACACTGCAAGCATTAATGCAGACATGCTAGACGGACATGGTGAGGATAACAGCGACGCATTACAAGCCATACCACCTAAGCTCCTATCGCACCCAGCCCGACCGTCCGCCTCTCCTACGTGCACTACACACTTGGACGACCAAGACAAAGAAAACCAAGGCAACCACTCTTCCTATGATACTACAAGCGTTGATGCGGAAGTGCTAGACGCACTACCTACGGCTGACAACTCAAATACAGGTTTGATCAATGTCTTAGATGATGTAGCAGCGACTCCGTGTCTAACTCCCCCAACAGAACGTCACACCTCGATAGCCCCTTCCGAAATATCCTCAACATGGAACCTAAGCCCAGTACACGATAGTAGGTACATATGGTCGGCGTCGTCGCCTCCACCTACTCAATACCTTCAAGCTCTTAAACAGCTTGACTCCCGGTATGGAGGCAATTCTGAGCACGGGCTTAACAATCTAAATCAGATTATTGAGCTTGGTGACCAGTTTCTGCGAATAGACGCTGCAAGCTTTATAAATTCCTTGCGCTATCGATGTAGCCATAGTGGCCTTTGGTATCGCCCTCCACTAAGCAACCCGATGATTGGCTCTTTAGCAGAGAGAAAGCTCAAAAGCCTCCACTGTGCTGAGACAACTGAGGAGGACACTATTGTAGGTCCTGTCAGACTCAGAATGGCAAGGATCTTCCTTTACCATTATATGGAGCAAAAAGTCCTCGATATACGGACTAATCGTAGTATGCCAAACCTACGTTCTCGGGGCAAGGATGTGCCTAGCATTGTAATAGACCTGACCTTAGATGATATATATGGCCACAACAACGAATCAGTCAGTCTACTGGTTAGGAAGCGGCGCCGAGAAAGTCTGAAAACGCATATGGGGATGGGCAAAAGGTGGTCCTTCCTAGCGGCTCACCTTGGGATTGGGATTCTATTAACTTGCGATCCTAGCCTTGAATCTTTCATGTAAGATTCAATTACTCACTACTACTGTAACTCGTTAACAAACAAGTAGAAACAAAAAGGATTTCACTGAGAAGATGATAGTAGCGCTTGTAACATACATTGTAAATGTATATCCTCAGGGGATCCAAATTAACCGAATGGTAGAACCTCTTGTTGAAAGCATAATGGAGGGTGTCTCATCCACGTCTTGGCCAGGAGCAGAGCTGTTGGCTATTATTGACAGGTACAAACAAGAAGAGGAGAAGGAGTGCTATTACAGGGAAGATGAATGGCAGTTTGTAGACCCCCCAAAGGGCTTTGTGCGGGTTCTCTTAGTATAAGGGTTAGGAGTGTTCAGGATGCTTTTTAAGGCACCTGATAGTGAAGAAAATTGCAAAGGCAAGAGTGGAAAAAGTTAACCATTACCACATTTACAATATGATCTTAGTATCTTTCTGAGAGTTAACACGTCAGTGTAAGAGCACATTAGATACACAACGTTTCAGTAACTACAAAACAAGCCAGCGTGGCTCAGGTAATTTCTAACGTAGGTTTACAGATAGCTACAATACAAGTTGCCATTACTTCATTAGCAAAAGCGATCGTTGGTGAGCAGTAGATCTGCTCCTTGGGTTCCATGTTTTTTGGATAGCTTGAACTGTGTCCATCTTCAAATTCTCAAGACTTTCAGCTAAGGGTGTCCTGTTTTCGTGTGTTTCCATAACTCGATTTTCCTGCTCTGCTAGTTTGAGCAGGAGCTGTCTCTGCACTATAAAGATCCCCTCAGCCTCGTGTATATCGCGCTGATTATTTCTAATTGTTCGTTCCTGGAACCGGCCTTTATCATTGAAGATTCTGCCTTGGTAGCTTTTTTTCTTCTTCATCTGGCCAGAATGTCTATCCTCTTCAACATAAACTTGGATTTGCTTCTCTGGTCTCCAATCTCCTGGCATGTTGAGTTGATTCTACAATTAAGGCTAGCCAAAGGTCGGCTAATAATACTGGAAGTTGAAACAGTGTATACTGTACTGGATAAAGGCTCGGGAGCTGTACTGTTGGGGGCGGCTGAGCTAATTATATGGACACAGAAAACGAAGGGCTAGCCATACTGTGAGCGGCCAGCTGTAACAGCAAGAAGGCCGACCTCTTTGTGGTTTCGCAAATAACGATGAGTCACTTTTACGCCAGGCTCGTGCTAGCACAGTTGTCAACGAGCGATCAAGTAGGGTTCAGAAACCGCGACTTAGCTTAATTGTTGTCTATTTGAGCCTAGAGCTACTTATATAAGCTTAGCTGTTACTTTGTTAGGTTAGCGGCTGATTTTGAGCGACAAGTTGGCTTGCTTGCTGACAACTGTGCGTGCTAGAATAAGAGGTATGAAGCAGACCTGCCAACAATCAAGCTAAGTTAAGGAAGGAAGGCTTCATTGTTTGGCTTGATAAAATTTTAGGCAGTATAGTTGTTTCAGGCCAAGTTTAATGAGGATTCTAAGGCTACTGTACAGGCAATCTTACAAAGGCGCCAATCTGGTTTGCGAGTCTCAATACTCAGAAATCGCGGACTAGTATCCACAAAGAAATGGCAAAGGCGCCAAGCTGGTTTGCGAGTCTCAATACTCAGAGATCGCGGACTAGTATCCACAAAGGAATGGCAAAGGCGCCAAGCTGGTTTGCGAGTCTCAATACTCAGAAATCGGGGACTAGTATCCACAAAGAAATGGCAAAGGCGCCAAGCTGGTTTGCGAGTCTCAATACTCAGAAATCGCGGACTAGTATCCACAAAGAAATGGCAAAGGCGCCAAGCTGGTTTGCGAGTCTCAATACTCAGAGATCGCGGACTAGTATCCACAAAGGAATGGCAAAGGCGCCAAGCTGGTTTGCGAGTCTCAATACTCAGAAATCGCGGACTAGTATCCACAAAGAAATGGCAAAGGCGCCAAGCTGGTTTGCGAGTCTCAATACTCAGAAATCGCGGACTAGTATCCACAAAGAAATGGCAAAGGCGCCAAGCTGGTCTGTGAGTCTCACCGTTACGAGAAGCACGGCAGCCGCCGCGCGTGGCTGCTCCTGAAAACGCTCTGCTCCTAGAAACGCTCTGCTCCTAGAAACGCTCTGCTCCTAGAAACGCTCTGTTCCTAGAAACGCTCTATTCCTGAAAACGCTCTATTCCTGAAAACGCTCTGCTCCTAAAAACGCTCTGCTCCTAAAAACGCTCTGCTCCTAAAAACGCTCTGCTCCTAAAAACGCTCTGCTCCTAAAAACGCTCTGCTCCTAAAAACGCTCTGCTTCTAAAAACGTCGTGCTTCTGTAAACCTGCTACTGCTAGAAACACTTTGTTCCTCAAAACTCTCTCTTCTTAGAATCGCTCTGTTTTTAGGAAGAGAGAGTTTCCAGGAGAACTCTGATCCTAAGAACAGTCTGCTCTTGAAAGCAGAGCGTTCCTAGGAGCAGAGCGTTGTCCGAACACGTTATGTAAACAAGCAAATCAGCCGCTGCATACCGGTAGCGTTTACAAAGGGTAATGTAAGAGGCTGTGCAAAAGTTGTCTAGCAACAGATTTGTATTCGATGAAGACGCTATCGTATGCTCATTCTGAGTTTATATGCATAGCCAATAGTGCTATGTTCAAGAAGCTTCCAGCGATCCCCAGGGCGCCAAAGATGCTCCGAGTGTCCCACCGAGGAACACCATACTGACTAGGCTCTAGCCTATCAAAGGTAAAGCTAGGCTTGAAAGCAGCGGTATAAAAAGTGAGTAGAGCAACAACTAAACAAGAGCGTCATCGTCATAGAATCTTACTATGGATACTCACTTAGTTTTGAGATCGCCTTCTGCATTCACTGCACTCCCATATGAGCTTCTCTATACCATATTCTCGTTCCTAACACGGCCTGATCTTCTTAATCTGTGCTATATTTGTCGCTTTCGCAACGTTGCACAAGACGTGCTCTACCAGGAGTTCCATACTGACGGTCGAAATGTCGATATGTTTTTGCGAACTATTCTTTTCAACAAGACGCTCGCATCTCGAGTGCGGCGTGTCTCAATGACAAAGGGCTACCTTTACAGCGACAGGCGATATTCGAAAAGCTTTGTTGCTTTGTTAATTCAACATCTTTCGCATCTTAACATACCGTCACAAGTTAAGGAGCTTTGGTCTAAGCAAATCACCCATAGAAGAGCACTGGCTACACTACTACTTGCCCACCTACCAAAGTTAGAGAGGTTTGAGATTACTTCAATGGGCGAAGATGCCCAGATGAGCCGACTCGTAGGCATTCCTGAGTGGCTTTTGTGCCAAAAGCAACCTTTTTGGACACTACTAATGCCGAAGATCACTACATCTTTTGTAAAAGCACCCTTCTTGCGCAACGTCCGAGAGCTTAGTCTAGAAGGCCTATCCTGCTCAGTGTGCGACTTGGCTGAGGTCCTCAGCTTACCATCTCTAAGGTCATTGCGGATGGAACCTATAACTCATTCACAACGAGATGAAGGACTTACAAGTTCGGCGTTTCAACCAAGATCAAATGGCGTATCAACATTGGCGTTGCCCGACGCAAGGATATCAGGACAAACACTCAGGCAGGTCCTACATTCTTGCACCGCGCTCGTAGACTTCACTTACGGTACGCTTTGGAATGCCGAAAATCCCTCGGTGACCCAAGACTTTGACTCGCTGATAAAAGTCTTATCACCTTTTCACGATACCCTAAGAACGTTGATACTTCAAAGCCAAGATCTATCTCCCTCTGAAGACTTCCCCTCTGAGGACTTCCCCTCTGAGAACTTGCCAATACGTTCCCTCTCGCAATTCACGAATCTGGAACGCTTCTCAACAGGCACATTCGCCATTATTGACGACGGGATCCATATACAAGAAATACTCCCGAAAAGTCTGATCGAATTGGAGCTTGTTGACAGATTCTCGGCACTGCCAAGAGCTTATGGCAGAGATATCCACAATCTGATCAGGGCATTTGCGGAAGCTAAACTCAAACTTCTGCCAAATCTAACAAGAATATCGCTTACGCTGGACGAGGAAGATTGGTATACCTCAGACCTTGACGTCAATAAATGCTCGAAAAATGGGGTTGAATTCTGCATTCAAATGGAGAGGATGTGGTGATCGAAATCTGTACATAGATTGTTTGTGGCTAGCCACATGTGGCGGTGGTCACCAACCCATGGAGGAAATGAGGGGGAAGATTGTTGTATTGAGGGAGTGATGCGAGCGATTTTGTAGAATAAGCGAGCTGAGTAGGCAAGTAATTAGGGTAGTTATAGGCGAGCATAGTTGATTAAATACCTTCAGAAATTATACAGGAAAATGCGGGGTGTAGGGGTTTTTGTCGCACAGTTGAATGCGAATATTGTGGACGTAGCAAAGCTAGAAACCTATGCATGTATTTTACTGTTTGTAGCAACCTAGCTCAACTTATAGGCATTGTCGAAATACCAGTCACACCCCGTGACTGCGGGGGATTCCTCAATCTCCTCTTCTCGTTCGTGTTGACAGAAATGAGGGAGATGGTTGTTGTATTAAGGGAGCGATAGCGAGCGATTATATACAACAAGCGAGCTGAGTAAGCAAGTATGAACAAATGTGACGATTATGATAGCTTCTATTTAAGAGAGTGAAAGGTTGATCTTCTTACCTCATAAACCGTTACATTATCTCCCTACCTCGCTCTCCACGCAACAACAGCGCCATATTCTGTTTTTTCATAGCCACCATGCGCAGCTGCAAGCTTAGTCTACGTCGAATATATACCCCCTCTTACCGGAAATCCATCGTTTCAATCGTTCACCTACATTCGGAGACTATCAACATATGGTCACATTTGTTTGGCACCCTATGGTTCTGCGCCAGCGCGACGCGCTTTGCGGGTACCGCCACGAGTCTATTCTCCCCGAGCACGGCGGCGATTCTTGCGTATTTTACAGCAAATGTCTTCTGCTTTGCGTGCTCGACGCTCTATCACGTCTTCGCAGACCATGCTGAAGCGGACTTTTGGCTGCGACTCGACCACCTCGGAATTGTCTGTGCCATCTGGGCCTCCTCAATATCTTTCGTGGCGCTCTCATTCAGCTGTCATTCCGGCGAGCAGTATGTGTACACCATTTTTGTAACCGCAGCGGCTGCGCTTTGTACGGTTCGCATCTCGGGTAATTTACAGCACAATTGCTCAGAGCGACGGAGCCGTATCAGCACGTATGTAGCCTTAGGCAGCCTCGCAACTCTTCCTGCATTTCGCTGCTGGCATCTTGGCCGGGACTTTGGCCTACTGACCGCTTTTGGGACGCTGGTTATCATCAATACATTAGGAGGCGCCATCTACGCAACCCACATATTCGACAAAGCGATCAAGATGAAACTCGGTATTCCAGGCGCGAGTCACCACACCATGCACGTCCTGGCCGTTGCCGGAGCATTGGTCTATGAACAAGGTCTATTGTCGGCTTACAAAGGTCTGGGGTTATGTACTTAAGGCCATGTCACGTAGTTAACCTTTCACAAGTGAAGATAGATGTAATCATACATAAAGTAGACATAGTTAGACTGCAGAAGGAGGCAAAGGAAGCAGCGTTGGTGGGAATTCGTAAGCTAAATTAGTCGACTTAATAAAGGAGCTGTTGTTAGCATAACCTGTGCTAAAAGTACATTTAATTGTTGCGGAGCAAAAGATCGATCTTGTACTCCCTTAAGTCGAAGCTATCTTAACCGTCACGTAAATTACACCACAACTGGCAGGTCGCACAGCAAGAAAGCTCTAATAATGCCTAATTAGCTAACTTACTAATGCATTAGTTAATAACCTGCTATGTAATTAAGATATTACATAGGCTACAAAACCAGCAAAGTCAGTTCGCGGTAAAGTTGAGTAAGTACGGTGTTGAGAACAAGTAATATACACGAACCGGAAACCGTTTTCGGTCAGCATTGTAAAGCTCCCTAGAACCACTGGCAAAAGCCTAGTCTGAGAACACGGTCTTCGAAGAACCGAGAAATGGGCTCTAGTTGTTAGGAAACCCTCCCCTCAGATTCTCATACTTGCTCTGCGGAAAGCTCAGCAAATTCGCACTCTGATCTAACGCACCGATACCGCCGATATTGTTGACGAACTTTTTATGTCGTTAGCATTGCACTCCTCTCCTCCCGTCCCCCCCAAATCAACCACTAGGAAAGAAAAAAATACGTACCGTAGAAATTAAACTATCAGCACCCTTCTTATCAGTTGAGCTCTCCCACCACATGCCCCCACCCAAACCCTGCCGTTGAACGAGTTGGGCTTTCTTAGTGATGATGGCGGGCGTGTCATAGCTGATCATCTCGCACTTCGCAGCATTATAGCTCCAGCTCGCTACTAGGTCCAAATCCTCAGTAACCTTTGCATCAACCTGAGGCAGCGCTTTATAATCATAGATCCCCGCTTCCCACGTCCCCTGCCCTACACCCTGGAACGGCCTTCCCGGGCCATCGGTCTGGGTGAAGGAGCGTCCGTACAGCGGCATACCGAGCACGATTTTGTTGGCAGGCACGCCGGCGGAGATGTAGTCGTCCAGCGCCTTCTTTGTGCTGAAAGGCGTGGAAGAGGGGTCTGAGGGGGAGGGGTAGAAGTTAGCGTTGTGGCCGGCGTTAGTGTCCGAGGAGCCGGAGTAGTCGTACGCCATCTGCGCAACTGTCAACATGGACGGAAGACATGAAGATTACGAGGAATTAATACTTACGAGGTTCCAAAAGTCGAGGTATTTGTCCATAGCGGCGAGCTTCATCCTATTATAGTTGGCAGGCCCAGCAGGCGATGCAATGGTAAGAAGTAAATGTTGGTTGTTGGCGTACTGGGTCGAGTAATCGTTAAGTTGTCGCCGAGTCTCTGCAAGAAGGGAGACCATGTCATTAGCCTGTGCTTCGTTGGCGGGATACTCCCAGTCAACATCAAGACCATCGAAACCAAGGTCCGCGAGTATCTTGATCGCACTACTCGCAAAGGTTTCCCGACCCTTCGGTGTTGACGCTGGTGCTGCAAAGTTGGCAGAGTAGGTCCATCCGCCAATCGATAAGAGCACCTTGAGCTTGCGGTTCTGCTTCTTGAGCAGAAACAGCTGCTTGGCACACCCGTAGACGTTGATGCCGACATCATTCCAGGAGTCGGTAGGGTAGTGCTTGTCAGTATCAGACCAAGTGTCTGTCAAGTAGACTTCACCAGTCTCTGGTCGAACATTAGCGAAGGCGTAAATAACGTGAGTAAGTTCTTGGCCTGGAAGATCTTGAGGGTTGAAGTTACGACCATAGATGGCCTGTATTTATTGTCAGTAAAGTAGATCTTGAACATTTTTTGTTAAGCGAAACCAACCCAGTTGACAAAGTAGGCGACGTTCTTGTAACCCGTCACAGCTGAGGAGGCTATAGTGTCGTTGGCAGTCTGCGGATTTGGAGCGGCCTGAATGAGTATAGAGAGAGAAAATAAGGTTGCGACTCCCCTGAGGAGCATTGTTGGCGGGGCGCGTCCTTGTGATGTCGCTAGTGGCGTAGGTTAGTGCAGGTACAAGTCGCGGCTTTGGTTGACTGCCAAAGCTCAAGATGAAAGTAGATTTGAGTTAAGCGACAAGTTGCGTCAAACGGGCAAGTTGGCGGTCGAGATACTTAGGAGTAATCGTCAAAACTGCGAATATAAATACTTGAAAAAAATAACTGAAAACGTTTTAGCGTGGAGGCGACGTAGACTAGTGAGAAAAGGCTCGAGCAAAGGTAAAAGAGGGTACTGTAGGCAGGAGACCATGCAATTTAGTAATGAGCTGCTCGAATGCAACGAAAACGCTTCACAAAGTGACAGTGGGACATCAGTGGCAGGCTACGATGGCGCTCGCTTTTATTTCGCAGCCCATGTCCGCTGCACAGCGCTTGTTTCCGTGTTAGTGCGGCATTGTATAAATGTAGTCCATTCCCTCGTCTATTGAGACCTTCTTTACTCCAGGTCTGCGACTTCCCGGTTTCGACATTCATTCATTCACTTACTACACAGTCAATCTCTGACACCACGTTCTCTACCGCCCTTCGGCATCAACTCGTTCTTTCAGCAATCTACAAACCAGAAAACCGTTCCGTCAAACCTACCTGTCCATACCCAGTCCAGACTCTATCACTCACCAAGTCAAACTAACAACCATCAAGATGCGTTCCGCTGTCGCTCTCTCCGTTGCTGCTCTTGCTGGCTCTGCTCTCGCCCATCCTTCCTACGGTCAATACCAGCACAAGGAGGTCAAGAATGTCCACGTAGTCGTTGAGACCGTTGTCCACACCGTCAAGCCTACCAGCACGTCCATTTACGTTGCACCCCCTGCGCCAACCAGCGAGGCTCCTACCACTACTGCCGCCGCCCCATCTGCGTCCGTTTCTCCTCCTTCCGGTGGTGATACCTACATCGGCATCATTTCCGAGTGGCGCGCGAAGTTGGGCCTGAAGGAGCTTGCGAGCTCCGCCGAGCTCGAGATAAACGCGTTGAACTGTGTAACCGCGAGTGTAACGGGCTGAGCCCGAGGTCACATGACTAGGCCATCGGCCTAGTCGCTTCCTTCCTTCTATCACTCCTTCCCCCAGCAGCCCGCGGGCCGTGCGCCAACCCAAACAAAGCGGGATGGCCACCCACTTTCCTCTCCTTTCCTTCATCTCGACTGTAAATAGCATCTAGATTAGGTAGCTAGAATATAGTACCTATAGACTATTTATATATAGTTAAGATCTTAAAGTTACTAAAGATACTAAAGATACTAAAGATACCGAAGATACTAAAGATACTAAGGACGTTAAAGTGACGTCATGCCAGACGCCGCCATGCCAGACGCCGCTGAGGGCACCCACATGCCGGCAAACGAAGCGAACCAGCTGCTGAGGCAGCTACTGCAGAAGATCGAAGAGATCAGCAACAGAGAGAAAGAGACAAGTGCTAGGATGAAGATGTTGGAGACGTCTTTCCAACTACCTAGCCGCAGGGCAGACGCCATAAGGACGCCAACGCCGACGACGCCAATCACTAAAGCAGACAACGCGCCTATTCACCCTACCTCGAAGCCTCGTGCAAGCTTACCTCACCCTCCTACGTTCAGTGGCAACAAATTACAATGGCGAGGATAGAAGCTAGAGATAGAAGGTAAGATTAAAGAAGATACCCTAGCTATTAGAAGCCTTAAGGCTTAGCTGCGCTACATCTTCATGCGCCTTGAAGGAGCAGCAAAGACAAACGTTACAACTTTCTATAAGATGCAGCTTAGACAAGAATCGCCAAACCCTTGTCAACTCCTTAAGCGACTCGAACTCCTCTATGGAGAACGCAACCGCAAGCAGAAAGCAATCCAGAATCTGCACTCTATACGCCAACGAGAAGACGAGACCTTTATATCCTTCTACCCTCGCTTTGAGAAAGAGATTGCCAACGCCAACGCTGAAGGATGGGACGATGACGCGAAGATATCCTACCTCCGCAACGCACTTAGTAATAAGATGAGAGACTGCCTCGTAGGCCTTTCTAGAAGCGATACTAACACGTACGCTAGGTTTACTTAGAAGTGCGTAGACGTAAGTAACGACATAGAACTCTATAGTTAGTAGATAAAGAAGAAAGTCGTAAGTAGCGGCTATATAGCTAGATACACTCTTACCCTAACACTAATAATAATAGTTAACGCTAATACTACTATCTATAGCAATTACTAGAATATAATAGAATAGGAACCTACGTAGCCTACAACTACCTAAGTGAACGCTGTTAGCCTCTATGGTAAGGCTAATATAAACGGGTTCCCCTCTAGGCGACCTAAGGACTAAGAACTTCTCGGGAAACGGGCGAAATGGGTGAACTAAGAGGAAATCGATGCTCGACGACAGGACCGACGCTGTCTCCGATGTGGCCGCAACAACTGCCGAATAGCTACATGCCCACTGGCAGCCGCACTACGACCCACTCATATCAGCGTTAAGACTGCGAAGAGTACAGTAGTCACCAAAGCAGCTATAGAGGAGAATTCAGAAGACCCTGAAGCAGAACAATAGGAACACGCGGCAGCTTAGAAAGAATAGAAAGAGACTAGAAAGCAAAAGATAGATAGCGATCCCTTTATAGTAGACGTTAGACTAAATAAAATAGACTTTGTCACTAGACTTATTAACTTAGGATGCCTTTACTATTCCGCCATTAACGAACAACTCTTTCGATCTCTAAGACTGCCATCAATCAAGATAGCCCCACGCCAGCTAGAGGAAGCAGCCGGGAAGAACGCAGAGCCAAGTACTGTCCTAGATAGAGTCACTTACGCCTCGATAGACATCGACGGCCACCAACAGAAACGTGTTTTCTTCTACGTCGTACCTAGTCTGACGTACGACGTAATTCTGGGAAAGCCTTGGTTAGAGGACGCCGACGTCACGATTTCCGCCAAACGAGGCTGCCTGGATATTGGCGTATCAGGCATACGCGTATGGAACCACAAGAAGGAGTCGTACAAGCCACCACCAATAAAGGTCACTTAAGTGATGGCTTCTGCATTTATGGCAGATGTGAGGAGAAGTCGCAGGAAGAACAAAGGAGACGGTATCGCGCTTGACACTGGAGTGTTCGCCATCTCTATTGTAGACATTAAGAAGGCTTTGAAACCGCGCTAAAGATTAGACTTAGCAATAAAACTCCTAGTCAAATACTATTAATAGTTAAAAGCCTTTAACTATTTCTTAGCTAAGAAGCTTCCCCCGCACTATAAAGGCGTTAATCTTTATATTAAGATTAAAAAAGATTAAGATAGAAATAAGAAGACTATTCTATAGGGCCCGCTTTATAGTATAGGCTAAGAAGAGCTATTAGTACTTAGGAAAACACTTATAGAGCTTCTTAATAAGGACTTTATCTAAGTAAGTAATTCCCCTATAGCTACGCTAGTATTAATAGTTAAAAAGCTAGGAGGAGGTATTTAATTCTACGTTAATTATTAAGGCCTAAATAATATTACTAGGAAGGACCGTTATCTATTACCCCTATTTATAGAGACACTAAGGAATATAGTAAAAGCTAAATAGTTTATAAAACTTAACGTTATCGCAGCCTTCTACAAGATCCGTGTAGCCTAAGGTAAGGAATAGAAGACAGCCTTCTAAACAAGATACGGTCTATTTAAATAGCGGGTAGCCCCCTTTGGCCTAATAGGAGCGCTAGCTGTATTTTAACGATACGTAAATAGTATTCTATAGGACTATCTTAATAACTTTGTTTTAGCCTACGTTAATAATATCTTAATCTATTCCTTAGGATCGCTCTAAGATTATAGGTAGAAGGTTAGAAAGATTTTTTAGCGCTTAATAGATACTAGACTATAGATTAATATTAATAAGTATAAATTTAAGACTAAATAAGTTAAATACCTTAGGTATATTATAGAAGTAGAAGTTAGTATCTAAGTTAACTCTAAAAAGATTATTATAATTCGCGAGTAGGCTATACTAATAATAGTTAAGGCTATTTAAGTATTTATTAGATTTGCTAACTTCTATTAAGTCTTTATTCTAGAGTTCTTAGACCTTACCTAACTGCTTATTAACCTAATAAAGAAGGAGATAACCTTTTACTAGGATATAGCCTATAATTAAGCGTTTAAAAGTATTAAGGAACTCCTTATTATAGTACTAATACTAGGTTACTTTAACCTAGAGAGAGAAACTTTAGTAGAGGCTAACTCTTTAAGATATATAACTAGTAGTCTACTACTATAGAAGGATAAGAATAATAACTAGCAATCTATTACTTACTATTTAAAGAAGCACTTACTAATAGAGGCTAATTACCTAATTTACAATAAAGAACTCCTTACTATTATTTATTACTTAGAGGCGTAGGCTCCTAAGCTACGTATAGTTAAGAAGTTTATAGTTCTAATAAACTATAAGAACCTCTAATACTTCTATTAAGAGCGATAACTATCTAAAAGATAAGTACGCTAGTTAGAATTTCTCTTATAATTTAACTTCTCTCTAGAATAGAAGCCTAGGAAAACTATAAGAAAACCTAACGCCCTATCACGACAAGAATAAGACCTTCCTACTAACTACGACGATGAATGAGTATAGTCGCGATTTATCCGTCTCTTCTAGAATAAGCACTTAAGAAGTGTCTAAATCTAGTCTTTATTATCTAGGGAGATAGACTTTACGAAAGAAATACGCATGTTTAAAGATTAGGATATGCAAGACCTATAGCATAGAAGCCGCTAAGAGGACGAGCTTTATTAAGAGCTTACTACACTAGTATTAAAAAAGGAGCGGAACCTCCCAACTAAACTATAGAAGGAGAAGTTAGTAAGCATTATAGAATGCACCCTAGATGAGAGAGGCCTATTGCGATTTCGAGACTAGATATGGATCCCTGACTACAAACCACTCCGCGCGCGAATTATCCAAAATATTCATGATTCACATATCACTAGCTACCCTGGACGAGATCTCACCTACTCTATCTTATCGAGGCAGTTCTTCTGGTTAGGTGTAGTAAGCGACGTGCGACGCTTTGTCCGTAATTGCGAGATTTGCGGAAGGAACACAATATAGAGAGAGACAAAGAGGGGCCTCCTTAAACTAATGCTAATCCTAGAACGCATATGGGGAGAGCTTTCGATTGACTTTATTACTAACCTGCCGCTATCTAGACGCGACAACGCAAGGAACTGCATAGTAGTTACTGATCGGCTAATAAAGGGAGTTGAACTAGAAGGCTTGCACGATATCTTAGCAGAAGTAGTAGCACAACGACTTTTTAAGCGCTATTATCCTGTTCACGGTATTCCAATAGCAATTACAAGCGACAGAGGGCCATAATTTGTCTATGACCTTTGGAGGCATTTCTGTAAGCTCCTTAGCGTTAAGCAACGCCTGTCAACTGCCTACCACCCGCAAACTGACGGCGCGATAGAGCGAATAAACCAAGAGATTAAGAAGATGATTTGAATTTAGGCCACGTATACGCAAGAAAACTAGCTAGCACTCTTACCTATTATTATAGGAGCAATTAATAACCGTAAGGCCTCATCTACTAGTCTAAGTCCCTTCTTTTTTATGCACGGATATCACAACGAGCTGATCTAGCTAGTAGAGGAACGAACTATTTAGAACTAGCTAAAGAAAGATGGCGAAGCACTGGCTAAAGGCTTTCTTAAAAGACTTCAAGATGCAATAGAGTGGGCGCAAGCTGCAATAGCTATAACGCAAGAGAAACAGCAATACTAGGCTAATAAGGCGAGAACTGCTGCTCCTTAGTATAAGGAGGGAGACTAGGTGTTTTTAAACCTTAGAAATGTAAAGATAATATAACTATCTAAGAAATTAGACTAGCTATATAGAAAGTACTAAGTTATATATTAGGTTAACTCTTACTCTTACTAACTTAATATACTAGGAAAGATATACCTAGTCTTTTACGTTAACCTACTATAATATGCACTAAACGACCCCCTCCTATTCTAGAAAGTTAGAGATATATAGCTAGGCCCTATACTAGTAGATAGAGAAGAAGTCTAGCTTATTAAATAAATTTTAGACGAAAAGATAATAAAGTAAGGAAAGAAAGAATTTAAAGAGATATACGTAAAATAGGTAGACTATACTAAGCTAACTTAGGAGCCTATAAGTAATATACTTAAGACTAACGCTTAAAAGAAATAGACTAAACTACGCGCTAAAAGGAAAAGAGAGGGGTAATATAACGGGCTAAGCCTGAGGTCACATAACTAGGCTATCGGCCTAGTCGCTTCCTTCCTTCTATTACTCCTTCCCCTAGCAGCCCGCGGGCCGTGCGCCAACCCAAACAAAGCGGGATGGCTACCTACTTTTCTCTCCTTTCCTTCATCTCGACTGTAAATAGCATCTGGATTAGGTAGCTGGAATACAGTACCTACAGACCGTTCACAGCGAGCGCTGGTGTCGTGACGCACAAGCTCAACCCCGGCACCTACGGTCAAGTTCTCGCTCCTGGTAAGCACACCATGGAGTCCTTCCTGTCCGTCTTCGTTGGCGGATGGCTCTGCGAGATCCCCACTCTCCCCGGCCTCGACGGTGTTTGCTCCACCATGTCCGAAGGCTGGGCGTACGAGGGCCAGACCAGCCACGCCGAGATCCTCACCTCCGACAACTACTCCAAGATTGGCTGCGCGTGGTTCGACGGTATCTGGGGCTGCGATCTTGCATAGGCGAGTTCGTGAGGAAGAGCTTCGGGTGTTCAATTCTATTGTGTCGAAACAGGGTGACTTAGGGAAAACAACAACGCCTATGCGTTTGCGCGCGCGCTAGTTCGAAACTTTCACTTCTTCTTGTATCGTACATTGCTTATGCGGTTCTAGCTCTTTTCCCTATTCATTACTATTTTATGGAGTGGAAAGTTGGTGAGTTTGAGCTGTTGGCGGCGCCTGCATCATCGGTGCCGTAGATTGGCTGCAGCCTGCAGGAGCTACTGTACCCCGCCGCCAAGCTCTACCGCAATAATGTAACGGTACAAAAAGGCCGGGCTGCTGAGATTTGTCCCCAAGTTTTTGAGATTTGTCCCCAACCAAAGTACCGAATCGTTTTACATGCACACAACTCAACGCCAGCAAAGATATAAGTGAATGATTGAACGTAATAACTTACGTTTAGGTCTCGCGCAGCTTCCTTAAGAATTCTAAGCCTCTAATTAGTCCACGTTATGGTTTAATTGCATGTTGACGTTGGTAGCTTCTCGTCAACTTCAACTCCAGTCAGCTCGCTCCCATCGCTATCAGAATTTATAAAAAGTAGGCAAGAGGTACTTTTAAGTATGCGAGACGTATCTATGGCTTCAGAGATAAAAATTACACTTATGCGTGTAGTGAATTTGGATTGTGCAGTGCAAAAGTTGCTATTTTCGGTACTTTGGTTGGGGACAAATCTCAAAAACTTGGGGACAAATCACGTCAGCCTTGGCGCACTTGTCGCCCGCTGTATTCTATCGTAAAGAATACGGCGCTATGCTAGTCCCGTACGCCTCTTAAAATAGGCGGGGCGCATGCTAGCAGCATCTACGACCGCGCTGTTGTGAGTGAGGGTACTCTGTTTCCTGCTTGAGTTTTAGGTCGCGATTAGGTAGGCGCAGGCTGCGTGAACGTAGTTTTGCTGGCGTTAGACAAATGCGTCGCTTAAAATGTTCTGGGTTGTTCTTGACGCTATCGTCGCTGCGTTGCGTTCCGAGCCCACGATAGTTAGTGGCACAAATTCCCTGTGGCCAGTGTGTACTTGCACGAACCAGCACGCGCTGCACAGACATCTTAACATCCTCTTACATTAAACGACGGTCCGTAACTCGTGCTTTCTGCACTGTTAGATCGCGTCCTTAGGCAATAACTGCTTCTCGGTTTGCAGCACGGTGGCTGTCGCGCGATCATGTGTTGTCAGCCTTGTCCAGCTAGCCTAACATCACAGCGCAGGCGGGCTGCGCCTTCTGCCCTGGGTGCAGGAGATGCAGCCTGCCCCAACAACGAGGAGGCCAATCTTTCTCACCTCTGATTTAACAAATCGTTACTTAGTACTCGCAACAAAACCAATAGCCACGCCCTACGCGAACGAGCCGCTGTGCGCCGTCGATTCCGTCAGCCTGTTTTAAGGCCCCGAGGCCCCCTTCTACCGCTCGCGCAGACAAACGTATACAAGACCTGATGCGACTGCTGTACACCGCAAGCGACGGGACGCTTGGATGGACGAAGGACATTATCCGTCGCGAAGAGATTCCTCCCTATGCGATCCTCTCGCACACCTGGGGGGAGCAGGAAGTGGTCTTTGATGATCTGAAAGATATAGAAAACGTACAAAGCAAGGAGGGATATCGGAAGATTCGCTTCTGCGCGCAACAGGCTGAGCGAGACGGCCTGGACTACTTCTGGGTGGACACCTGCTGCATCGACAAGGCAAACAACTCGGAACTGTCAAAAGCGATTAACTCTATGTTCCGGTGGTACCAGAACGCCAAAAGTTGTTATGTCTTCCTTTCAGACGTCGAGAACGACACTTTGGAAGGTGATGGCGAGTCAGCGTTCAAGCAGAGCAGGTGGTTTAACCGAGGCTGGACTCTCCAGGAACTTCTTGCTCCCCAGTCCGTCGAGTTCTTCTCTAAAAATGGAGCGCGGCTGGGTGACAAGGAGTCGCTCAAGCACACCATACACGATGTCACAGGAATCCCTTTCAAAGCTTTGTTAGGGAGCGACATGTCCGAGTTCGACGTTGCCAAGCGTTTCTCTTGGGCAGCGAATCGGCAGACGACAGAGGAAGAAGATGGAGCGTATTGTCTGTTCGGCATATTCGACATTCATCTACCTCTGATCTACGGCGAAGGCAAAGAGAAGGCACTAAAGCGACTAAAGAAGGAGATAGAGGTTGCTTCCGAGGACGTCGCAGGTGCTTTTACGAACAGTACCGAGCTTCGCAGTCGAGGTCAAGAAGAGAGGCGTGGCAAAATCTACAGCTGGCTTTCGGCTCCTGATCCGTCCACAAACTACCACAAAGCGCACAAGCAGCGGCAGGCTAAGACTGGACTTTGGCTGCTAGACACCGCAAGCTTCACTAAATGGAAGGCAAGTGCAGCGTCGCGACTATGGCTCTATGGGATCCCAGGATG